>CABHPR010140259.1:6058-51725 GCA_902168415.1 Peromyscus melanophrys | reverse complement strand
GTAGCTCAGAGGTAGAGAGCTTGCCTGGTGTGCACAAAGCCCTGGCTCAGTTCCCAGCAAACAGAAGAGGAGGAGACCGTGTTGACAAATCGCATATTTGGTAAGAGGATGAAAGCGTACAGCTGAGTATTAAAGGGAAGAACCTAGCCCAACTGGAAAATGGGGGAATGGTCTGAATGCATATTTCTTCAAAGAGTTTATTCAACTGACAAATCACACAAAAGATGCTTGCTACAATTATTAAGCTATCAGAGAAGTCAAGTCAGCCCTACAAGGCAGTATCATGCCACACTTACTAAGACTTCTGTGAAAGACAGACAGGATAGCAAGTATTCATGAGGATTTGGAGAACTGGAACCCCCACTGTGAAGATGACAGGGCAGCTTCTAAGGAGGGGAGACAGGGTTGTGTGACCCTGTGGTTCTGCTCTTGGGCGTAAACCTAAGAGAAACGAAACAGTAAGTTTTCAAGCAAAAACTTGTGTGGTGGTATTGTGTTCCCCAAAATATTGTGTACCTTAATAAACTTATCTGGGGTCAGAGACAGAACAGCCACAATATTAAACATGAGGATAGGCAGTGGTAGCATACGCCTTTAATCCTAGCATTCCAGAGGCAGAAATCCATGTGTTCAAGGATACACCCAAGCATGGTAACCCACGCCTTTAATCCCAGAAAGCAAGCCTTTAATCCCAGGGAGTGGTGGTAGAAAGCAGAAAGGTATATAAGGCGTGAGGACCAGAAACTAGAGGCATTTGCCCTGGAGAGACATTTGGCCTGGTTAAGCATTTGGCCTGGTTAAGCTTTCAGGCTTCTAGCAGCAGTTCAGCTGAGAACCATTCGGATATGAGGACACAGAGGCCTCCAGTCTGAGGAAACAAGACCAGCAGAGGATCCGGTGAGGTGAGGAAGCTGTGGCTTGATCTGTCTCTCTGACCTTCCAGTGTTCACCCCAATACCCGGCTCAGGTTTGATTTTATTAATAAGACTCTCTAAGATTCATGCTACAAACTTGCGCACAAATATTTATGGCAGCTATTCTAATTTCCTTCCTTGATGCTTTAATAAAATATCCTTCCTTCCTTCCTTCCTTCCTTCCTTCCTTTCTTCCTTTTTTTTTTTTTTTATGAGACAGGCTCTGTCTGTGTATCCTTGGCTTTCCTGGAACATGCCTGTAGACCAGGCTGGCCTGGAACTCACAGAGATCCGCCTGCCTCTGCTTCCTGAGTGCTGGGATTAAAGGTGTGCGCCACCACCACCACCCAGCAGTGAAACACTTTTGACAAAAGCGGCTTAAGGCAGAATGGGTTTGTTTTAACTCAGAACTCAGTACAGTCCATTGTGCCTGGGAAATTAAAATGGCAGGAACTGGAAGCACCTGGCTGTATCATATCCACAATCTGGAATTAGAAAGTGATGACCGCTGTTGCTTGGCTCTCTCCTCCATTTCTACAGTACAGTCTCCCAGCCAGGAAACGGTACCACCCACAGTGGGCAAGTCTTCCCACCTCAACTTAACATAATCTCCCACAAAGGTGCCCAGAGCCCCTTCTCCCTTGGCATTCTAGAGTCTGAAGCATTGTTTATGGTGAAGTGAGGCAGGTTGGTCTGTTTGCAATGAAGACTATCTCAAGTGAGCTCAGAGGGTGGAGTGCTAGACAACCACTAGGTACAGAAGTTTTGGGTCCTTTGATAAACTGGAAGAATGAATGTCATAAACTGATATTGTAGAAGAATGCTTGAGGAAAGATTTCTTACAGAACAAAAGCATTCAGAGCACCCATGGGGATGGGGAGGGGGCATCCTCATTGGTTGTACTGAGAGCTCTTGTCTTGCACTTAGTAATGCTTTAGTGAGCTAAGGTAAGCTGAGCTGGTCTGTCTAGCTGGCTGCACCACAGTCCCCATAAGGTGTCCATGTGCCTCTATATCTTGGTGTCTGGACCAGTGAAATAGTTGATGATGCATACCTTTCAGGTAGCTGTGCAAAGAAAGATAAAAGCACAGAAGGAGAATAGTAACCAGCCACCCCTGGTAAACCAGTAAACATCCTGGCCTCTGGCCAAGACAGAACTGTCCATTTCCAAAGTCCCAGCCCTGCTGCTGGAAATTTTGTTTCCTTCTGCTCTCATCAATAGTAGCTAAAGCAATAAGCAATCCAAATGTCCATCAGGACACTTTTAGATAAACAGAATGTGTTAGATTCATGAAATGGAGATCCTTAATCAACAATACGAAGGAATGAGGTATCGACACTTGCTAGAGCATGTTGCATGAACCTTTAAAACAATATGCTGTGAAAGAAACCAGATGTAAAAGCCTACATGCTTATGAGTCCATTTATGTGAATTGTCTAATCAATACTACAGAGCTACATAGACTAATGATATCCAAGGTTGAGGTACTGAAAAGGAATTGTCGGTGATTATGGGGTTTCTTTCTAGAGTTACATATGGTTACACTATCATATGAATACACTAAAAGCTACTCAATATACTTTTGTTTAAAGGTTTATTTATTCATTCATTATTATTCATTCATTCATTCATTCATTTATTGTATGGGTGGGGGTGCAGATGAGTGGGTATAGAGGCCAGAAGAAGCCATTGTTTGTCCTTTATCAGTCTCCACATATTTCTTTGAGGTAGAATCTCTCCCTGCACCCTGGAACCCATGTTTTCTGGTTTTCTCAGCTAGACTGAAAGCAAACATGCTTGTAATCCTCCTGCCAGTAATCCTCCTGGCATGGGATTATAAGTATACAGAGAGGCCAGGCTTGTTATGTGGTTGCTAGGATCTGAACTCCAGTCCTCATGAGTGCACAAGTGTTCTTCACTGGTGAGCCATCTCTCTAGCTCCTGGGTTTTGTTGTTGTTGTTGTTTGTTTTTGAGACAGGATTTCATTGTGTTGTCCAGGTGGCATGAAATTCATTCTGTAGCCTAAGATGGCCTCAGATGTGCAGCAATCCTCTTGCCTCAGCTTCTCTTGTGATGGAATTACAGGTATGAGCCACCATACCCAGCATGAACTACACATTTTTTTAAATGGTAAACTTTGTGAGTCTAAAAATTTTTCAAGATTGATGGAAATCAGGGAACGTTCTTTACTTGAATAACAACCCTGGATGCCAGTTGAGTTAACCAGTGACTGTCTGAGGAGGAGATAGAAATGAAATTAGAGCAAGAGGCACTGGGTGACCTTGGGCCCAGATGAGGCCCAGAAGCCATTTCTGGTGTTGGGTGCTCAGAATATTGCAGAGGTCGTTGGAATGAAAGCTGTCACTCCTGCATGAACAAGCACAGTGTGTCTTCCTCATTTCCCTCTGAATATAATCCTGGCTATTTTCCCAATTATTAATGTTCAGAGGCTCTTTGAAAAGCTGTGCGTGTGCTACAGTATGTTTTGCTACTAGCACTGAGCATTTGTCAATCATTGGGTGTTTTGGTAATTTCTTTCCCTGGCAGTGCTGTGGCAAGGGTCTTAACATTTGATGTTTGTGGACAGCATGAGATGTTGATCATAGTAGGGTGCAGTTGCCAAAAGGACTGAGAATTCTAGCTGAGCTCCCAGCCACTTGTCCTGCTGTGCATCCTGGTATGTGTCAGGCTGAAAATGAGGTGTGCCCCACACCCCTACCTCCAATACCTTATGCTGAGGATGCACTGCCCTCCACAACAGGGAAAGTATTCCTCTGCTGCTCCCACCCACGGACCATCTGCTCTTCCTTGAGTCAGGCTGGGCCCGTCTTTCCTCTTATCTCATGCAGAACTCTGTGTGCTGCTGGAGTTCAAGCCCTGCTCCTACTCCAAAAAACAAGGGTAAGATAAATATGATGGTTTGATGGTCTGAGTAGGATATGATGTGTTCTCTCTCTCTCTCTCTCTCTCTCTCTCTCTCTCTCTCTCTCTCTCTCTCTCATACATACAATAATAAAATAAAATTTATAAATTATAAAAATTAGAGAAGGCAGAAAACAAAAATGGAAGGCTGTTTTGTACAGCATGGAAAAGGTGAATGAAGCAACCTCCAGCTAGGGTGGCTAGACTGACTGGCTGGGGAATCCCAGGGATCCACCTTTCTCTGCTTCCCCAGCTCTGGGATTGTAAGCAAGTACCACCACACTTAGATTTTTCCCTCTTTAATGTGAGTTCTGAGGCTTGAACTGAGGTCCTCATTCGTGCAAGGCAAGTACTTTACCAATTGAACAATCTTTCCAGCCCTGTTTTTATTTTTTGAAAGAATTTTAGACTTAAGGAAGTTTCCTATGTCCCTACTCTGCAGCCTGCCCAGTGACCTGCATAATGGCAGCCATGCCTTTCTGAGGTTTGGCTTGTCTGAGGAAGGTCCAGCTGGTATTCTCTGGGTGTGGATCAGAATGTGTCCTCATAACAAGAGTAACTTTGTACAGCACTAATAAAGGCCAGGAGGAGCTCTAGCTCAGGTCCTGGGTGCTGCAGCCCGCTGAGGCGCCGGAGTCCCTGTTGTCTTCTTTGCCTGTGTTTGAATGGTGTGCATTGTGTCGGTGTGTTAACAGATGTGTCGGGACCTATCCACATGTTTGCCTCCAGAGGCCAGAGGCTGACGTCAGCTGTTTTCTCTGACCTCTCTGCACTTTATGCCTTAAGGCAGGATCTCCCTGTTCTGGCCAGTCTATCCAGCATGCCCCCCATCTCCACCTCTGGCACTTGTGTTGGCACTGGGGTTCAGCCCATGCTTATAGTGAGCTGTCTCAACAGCCACCATCTCTTGTTTTTGCTGATGAGGGAGTTCTGCTTCATGGGGCTGCACATGCCAGAGGCAGTGTTCATGGCCAAATGCTTAACCAGCATTATGTCCCCTGTTGGTTTTCAAGGTGCCTGTGGAGTTGAGATGGTACCTCGAGGCCAGTTTCTTCTTGGACAGAGTTTCACTTCTTCATTGTTAGAGTGTAAGTGAAACTCTGCTCCTTGTTGGGGTGGCTACCTTTGACAAGCAGGCAGGGACCAGTGAGCATACAGAGGCAGCTGGCACTCACATGCACAAGAGGGCATGCTGGCAGATGATCTGCAAGAGCTGGGCAGGGCAGACAGAACCAGACACCTAACTGTCTGAGCACCTCACAGAGGCAGTTACCCTGCTTTCACCCTTGGTCATAGCCTAGAAGGACCAGATCTTTCCTAAGGCGCCTCGTTCCAAATGGTATCCCTGTGTGTCAGATACCACTGTCACTCAGCAAATAAATATCCAGGTGGCTTCTGTGAGAGTGCAGGAGAGGTAGAGGTAGGGTAGAGGCAAGAAAGTTCATGTTCACCTCAGTTGCTGTATTTGGTGCCAGGCACAACAGAAACCAAGAGTATTTGAGCCCAGATGACCTTGGTAACTTGATCACCCACATTCCATGCATGTCAGGCAAGGAGTAAACACTGGAATCTTCTGGCTGCAGCAGGACTAACAGTTTGCTTTTACGCAGTGGTGGTTTTAGTTATGTGAACTTCATCATGGACTTGCAGTGAGGAAACAAAGCTTCCAGGAAGGAAAACGATGGGTCTCCTGTTCTCTCCTGAGGATTTTGCACAGCTGGGTGGGGCCCAGTCTCTCGAGGAAGCCCTTGAGTACAGCCTGTGCCTAGGTTCTGACTGGCTACCGACCAGCTTTGAGTTCTTCTCTAGGCCCCTATTTCTTCAGCCCTTAATGGGCATCCTCACAACCCTTTCCTCGTCAGGTTCTTGTAAGGGAGAAGGACACACTGCAGGGAGAACATGACAGAGTGAACGGCACAGACACCCTGGCCTTCGCCCAGGCCATGTTGCTGGTAGCACTGGTCCAGCTTTCCGTCCATCACATGTGAGTCTGGGTATGGGTAATAGACTGTAAAGGAAAGTTAATTTCAACACATGGTGCTTATGTCTCTCAAACAAGAAGCAGCCGGAAGGCGGGTAGTCTGGCAGACTACCGTGGGGTTGAATTAAGCCCATTCAAGAAGGTTTACCTTGGTTTATTCCCTTCCAGTCTCTGGGTGCACTGACTTGCTGCCTCATGGTTACAAGGTGGCTCGTACAGTTCCCTCTGTCATCTATAAGAGGAGAGTAAGTGGGTAGAAGTACAGTAGTAGTCATAGCTTTCTGCTGTAAGAGAAGCAAAAGCTTCCTCCAAGCCTGACCCCCAGCCACCGCCCTCGTCTTGTGCTCCAGTCCTGTGTTTGTGCACACAAGTAACAAACACTTTTCTACACTGGTGTCCCTAATCTGAGGGAAAAGGTGGGTACTGTTTTATTTGCATATTATTTTTCTTAACTTTTTTCCTTTTTAGGATTTCATTTATTTGATTGGTTTTGTTGAAATAGAATCCCATTTTGTAGCTCTGGCTGGCCTCAAACTTTCTTCCTGCCCCAGCCTCTAAGATACTGGGATTTCAGGCATTCATCCGAATGCTCAACTTTTTCTTAACTTTAAATTGAAATATAACACATGCAATGAAATGCACACATCTTTGCTAGATTACTCCAGGGTGTTGTACTATTTAGCCACATAGAAACACTCTGCGATCATCTCAGAAATCTTCCTTTTAGCCTCTTTCACCCTCCTTAAGGTTCCTACTGTTCCCATCTGTAGCCAGAGGTCAGTGTTGCTGGGTTCTAGACTTCTGGGAAGCAGAAGGTGGGCAGGTGCATCTCTATGTGCCCCTGCTGAGTATGAGCTTCCTCTGTGTGATTGTGAGGGGCAGACCTAGATTTGGCTCCTGCTTTTTCTGTACTTGTATTTGCATATAGCTGGCTCTATGAACAGGTGGCAGGTATCCCAGAGACAGAAGCTCATGGTCTCTGCTGATGGGGTGTCTTTCCTCATGAAAACCTCTTCCTGAGTCTTGCAGAGCTTGCTTGCCTGAGCTCTATGTCCACTTTCACAGAAATCTCTGAGGACTTGTGTGCCTGATAGGGATGCTGTCAGCATAAAAGATCTACCTAAATAATTGTTCATCTGAAGAAGAGGGAAGAAGAGAGTGTGAGAGAGGGTTTTATGGAAGGACATTTTTTAGACAAAGGGAAAACAGCCATTAAAGGTGTCATTGGGAACTGGAGCTGGAAGCCAGCCTGTGGACAAAGGTTTGCATCACTGTCTCCTCCCCTTCAGTAGCCTTAGTTCTGAGCTCAAGACCATAGGAAACTTGAATCTAGTCCTTCACCACTGGGGCTGGACAGCATGATGTGAATTCATGTGGCCTCTTGAGAAGCTGTCCTTCCCCTAGAAGGGAGTGGAATTTCCCTGGTGAAGCTACTGTGGCTTTCCTCATCAGTCAGTCAGTCACCTGGTCTTAAGAAGGACTCGAGAACCGAGGCCTGAGCTGATGTGTGTCGGTGGACTCACGAAGACAAAAGGGGCAGGTGATTCTAGAGTGTGTTCATGTAAGTCATCCAGGGATACAGGAGACAAATGGAAACTCTGGAGTCGGCTCCCATGGCTGCTCATCTTTGCTGCCTTTGCTTCAGAGACCTGCTAGTTCGGAGCCTTGTGTCTGCTAGAACTATGTTCTGGGATATTCCACTAAGACTTACTAAGGGATTCTTTTTGTAAAACACTTAGAATATCTTATTATATTGAAGAAGTAATTATTTATATCCATCACCCTTTTTGAGAGGTTTGCATAGGACCTAGAGATATAAGTAGAATTACTTCCATTTTGCTAGTTAATAAATTGAAGGTTAGAGAGCTTCTGCAACCTTGAGTGGGTTATAGATAATAGGAAGAAAGGTTAAGTTGGGTGTGGTGGTGCATCCTCCAAGCAGCCACAAAAGAAGACAAAGAAGAAAGGTTGATAATCAACCATCTTGCTCAGATCTCTATACCTGGCACTCGGCTTCTCCACCTTCACAAATGAAGCCTCACCTGTCTGTGCTGGCTCTCTTGTCGTTTCTCCCCTCACCTGGCATTAACACATTCTTTCACGTTTGTCCAGGAGGCCCAGAAAGCTACGGGTACCGTCTGTCACTTATTTTGATCTTCGCTGTTCTTGAGGCTTCACTGTGTGAAGAGCCTCAAAGAATCTATTACATTTTAGGAAACGGAAGTTAAAAAAAATTTTTTTTTTAAATACTTAAAGCTGGTGGAAAGTAGCCTGTTGGATAATGAGACTGGTTTAATCTACATGACACCACAAGCTCACAGCAAAGCATCACACCCTGGGTACAGACCTCATTTATGAAATAAGTGTGTCATCACAAATGCTGTGCCCCAAACAAGAGCTTCTTGGGACCTTTCCTGTGCTTTTGTGCTTCTCAAGTGGGTTCAGGATGCAAGTATGTCCTAAAGGAGACTTAATTATTAAATGTAGATTCTGAAATGGGAACACTAGGGGTCTCTACAATTAATGAACACACACACACACACACACACACACACACACTCACAACTTTACCAAGTGAGCTACATTTATCTCGCAGCCCAGCTTCCTCACCAAGAAAGGGTTTACATTGATAAATAATTCATATTGGAGCTTAAGATTCCTGGAGGGACTGGCAGGCTTTCATCTTGGATAAGGTGCCATAAAATATTGCCAATAACCAACCTCAGTTTGCCAGACTGAGTATAAATCCTTCTTGCTGAGTATGTGACTTTGTAATGTAAACTGTTTTCAGTTATACCTGGAACTACTGACCTGAAGGAAGGCACAGCTGCTCAAGTTTAAAAATAAGAGGTGAGAGGTAATAGTCCAGTTGGGTATGGATGTACTACACTTAGTCAAGTGACCACTGTGTCGTTCTAGACCCAACAAAGAGGAGACTGGCCATGTGAGTGCTTCAGGTGCATCTGTTGTCAAGCATGGACTCAATCCAGAGAAGGGCTTCATGCAGGTTCATTACTTAAAGGTAAGTATGCCTGATGGCTATGGCCATTTGTTACAGGATGGCACTCCTGAGGCCAGAGAGCTGAACAAGATGAGTAACACAGCTGAGGCAAAGAAAAGGGTCTCCACCTCTGTAATGGCATCTCAGTGAGCCTAGACTTAGTACTCACAAATCAATACTCTAAAAGCCTCTGAACAAGGCCATGTTCAGAAGAACTTAACCTAAGAAAGTCCCATTTCCTGCTGCAGATGAGTAGAGGCCAGAACAGAAGGCACCTCTGGACCTGGTGTGAAAGCTCTGGGCCTCTCCTCTCTTGCAGAGTTCAAGCAGAGGTGCTGCTGACATTAACAAAGTTGTTGAGGTCTCTGAAGTTCACCCTGCATTTCCAAGCCCAGCCTCCCTGGTCAGAATATGAAAAGCACCTGAGCTAAAGAAGGCAGCATGTCCTGGATGAACTAGTACATTATACTAATGTAAGCAACTTTGTGATAAACCCTGATGCCAACTTATTGTCTTTCTTTCTTCTTTCTTCTACCAGGGCTACTTCCTTCTTCGATTCCTAGCCAGAACACTTGGAAAGGAAACTTATTTTTCATTTTTAAAGAAATTCGTACACCTGTTTCATGGGCAGTTGATTCTTTCACAGGTAATTCACAGTGGTAAACTCACTGCACACAGCTGGAGAGGCTGCAGCATATGGGGATTAAATTATGTCAGCACTGGAAAGTAGAGAAGTTACAGTTATATATACTGGGAGAAAGAGGTTAGTGATGTGGACTCCAAGGATGTATGTTTGGGGAATGTGAGCCCCTGGTAGTATAGGAATTTGCTGTAGCCTCCAGCTGTTCATTACCATATGAGCAGCTGCATATTAAGTGGGCTTATAAAACCAAACAGTCCTGCTGGAGGCGTCTGGGCAAGCTTCTCTCCTTCTGATGCTGCCACCTCAGAGTCACCCTGCCTAGCAACTCAGAGTACTTATTGTGCAAGCATGAAAGCTAGAGTTCAGTTCCCAGCACCCACACAGCAGTCTCTGACCCCACATGCACCTGTAACATAGCACCGAAGGGTCACAGAGACGGGGGCAGTCATGGGATCTATTGGCCACAAGTCCAGAAGAGAAAAACGAAACCTGGATTCAAGAGGAAACCCCATCTCCAGGGAACAAGGATGACAGTGTTACAGGAGGACACCAAACACTATGACTTCCGCACATGCAGGCATGCTCACTTACACACACACACACACACACACACACACACACACACACACACACACAGCAAAACAAACAATGCCCAAAACAGCAGCAAAAACCCTTTGACTTAAGTGCTTTTGCCATTTTACACTGTTGAATAGCATTCTTTCATTGCTTTATTTGTTTGGTGTGTGTGTGTGTGTGTGTGTGTGTGTGTGTGTGTGTGTGTGTGTGTTTAGGTCAGAGGGCAACATGTTCTCTCCTTTTCCCATGTGGGTCTCAGGATTGAACTTGAGTCATTAGGCTTAAGCATCAAGTGCCATTACCTACTACTGAGCCAGCTCAAGGACCTACATGCCTTTTGAAAATTTACATCTTGCTCAAATTTTATGTTAAAGTATATGTAAAATAAAATTTGACATTGTAATGTACTGCTTGGTGGGGTTGAGCCCCACTCACTTTTCTGTCCCAGCAACAAGCGTGTATCTCTAACATTCCATCTCTCTACACTGGCTTTTACGTGGGTGCTTGGAGATCTGAACTCAGGTCCTCATGCTTATGTGGCATGTGCTTTGCCAACTGAGACAGCTTCCCAGCCATGATAAGGTTAATTCTTTGATCAAAATGTTCTGCAGGATTGCCTGCCTTTATATTCTCACTGATTTCCCTGTGTGCTTGTCAACTTTTGTCGATTTCTGCATTTTCTTGTTGTTGTTGTTTTATTTTGCTTTGTTTGTTCTTTTGAGACAAGGTTTTATTCTGTAGCCCAGGCTAGCCTTGACTCTCTCTAATCCTCCTGCCTTCTGGCTTATATGTGCTTTTAAGATTTCATTTACCCAAGTTTAGTGAGAAAGGAAACCGAAGTGAACATTCTGAGTTCACAATAGTGTGAGAGAGAGCTTTTGCTAGATAATTCTGATAAGAAGCATCATTACAGATATGGTGCTGGGTTTCCAAGTGTGATTTCCCATCATACTTGTTCCTGGGGAAGAGGAGCTACACTGCTTAATCCCTTGAGTTTCAATCCAGCCTGGTTACAAAGCAAGTTCCAGGCTAGCCAAGGCCAGAATGAGACCTGTCTCAAAAGTCAAAAACAGAAACAATGTTTTGGTTTGTTTGTTTGTTTGTTTGTTTGTAAAGAGGAAATAAGCAATACTGTGCTTCTGTTATCCCCTTAGTCCTCACATTTTAGTTGTTACTGTTACATTGCTGAGGTTTGCTTTGCCAACATAAAGGATTTTAGTATTGCCACCACTTAACCATGCTTCTAGATTCATGAATATTTTATTTTGATCTAGCTCTTTGTTGGCTCAATTTCATTATCAAATTGATGTTCAAGTTGCAGCTTCCCAGGCTGTGTGGTTTCTGAGTTCTTACTGCTTGGGAATGCATGTCTCCTATCTGTGTTTAAATCACAAAATAGCTAGGTTTAAATATTCCTGGGCCACGTATTCTTTCCTTGGAACTTCATAGATGTTGCTCAACTGCCTTTTAGATCAATCACTGCTGTGAAATTTTTGAAAGTTGCCTGCTTTTCCCTGTTTATATCATGTAGATGGCAGAAGAGATTTTTATCTTTGAGTTTAGTGATTTAACTAAAACTGAGTGAGTATACATGATTATTTCAAAGAGTTGTTTCACACTGGGGAAGAGAGAGGGAGTGTGTGTATGTGTGTTTGGGTGTACCCTGGTACAAATGTGGAGTACAGTGGACTATTGTGGGAGTCTGTTCTCTCCTTCTACTGTGTAGGGTTTGGGTATTAGACTCCTAAGATTTGGCAGCAAGCTTCTTCACCTGCCGAGCCATCTCACTGGCCCTGGTATGCATGATTCTGCGTTATTCCTTCTCCCTGGAAAACACTGTACTTTTTAAGTCTTAGATTCTAAGTGCAATTGTCTTAAATATGCTTTGTCTTGTTTTTGTTTTGTTGTTTGGTTTTTCAAGACACAGTTTCCCTACGTAGCTCTGGCTGTCCTGGAACTCGCTCTGTAAACTAGGCTAGCCTCAAACTCATAGAGATCCGCCTGCCTCTGCCTCTAGAGTGCTGGGATTAAAGGCATGCACCACCACTGCCTGGCTAAGTATGCTTTGTTTTGTCTTGTGTTTTGAGACAAGGATCTTGCTGTGTAGCCCAGGCTAGTTTTGAATTTGTGATCCTCCTGCCTCCGCCTCCTGGAAATACAGGCTTGTATCACCATGCTTGACTTCAACTACATCTTTGCTCATATGCTTTTCCCCTTGTAAGGTTCTGAGTTCCCTGTTACATCTTCTTTGTCTGTTATTAGATATTAGTTAATTAGATAATTACTTTCCTCATTCTTGTCTTCATCCCGTTTTTCTCTCAGGCAGCTCTTTATTATTAAGTAGCCTTTTTTTCTTTTTCTTTCGAGACAGTCTCAGTTAGCCCAGGCTAGCTTCAAACTCCTAATGGGACGGAGACAACCTTGATCTTCTGATCTGCAAGCCTAGCACTTTATGTCATTTTCTTCAGTGTTCTTTGCTTTGCTCTTTACAGATTAATATTCCTGAAATGGTGTTGTTATGGTGCTTAGTTTTCTTTCCTGGAATTAGAATCTTTTCTTTTCATTTTGTTGTCTTGTCATCTTTAGCCTTTAATTTTTGGTTATTTGTGGGGCGTTTACCCACCAACCCCACAGCTTCCCAGAGTTTTCTTGAGTGTGAGCAGCAGGAAATATTAGATAGAAGGATTTATTGCGGAGAATCTTGTGGAGATAAACAGATAGAAAATAAAGGATAGCCTCGAGAGGGCCTGGAACCTATTCCAACACCCCCGACTGTCTTGGCCCCAGGGTTTTTATAGAGACGCCAAGGGGTGGAGCAAATGACCTCCTTCCCCAGCACAGCCAAGTGCAGACCATCTCAGACACCTGCACTCAGGCCCGTGGTCCTGATCATCCTCTATGTGGACCTGCTGGGTAAAGCCACAAGGAACCCGAGAACGGGCCCCCACAGTTATTGTTGCTAGTTTTGTTGGTTTTGCTAATGTAAAACATTGTGGGGGAATTGTTCTCTGCTCCTTGGGTTATTTTTTTTTCAGCATGAGTTCTTTTTCTCTTAGCTTCTCTCTGCTCCTCTCTTCACATGGTTTGTGTTCATTCTCACTGATGCTTCACTCTCAGCATGGATAGCAGTGCTCTGACCTTTTATTTAATCTCATGTGTGCTGGAACTTTATCTTTGATCCCTTTCCCAGCTCACCTAAGGCTTGTTTTTCCAGCCCCTCTAAGCTATCGTCTAACAGGTGGATATTATGGGTGGGGATGTGGCCTAGCGCAGCAGCAGTTCCGTTGAGCATTTGTTGGAAGGATCTGACCCCGCCCTCCTGAAACGTTGCTAACTGCCCTACCCCAGATTCTCCTGACCCTTGGACTTGCAGTGTCTCCGTTGCCCGTCCAGATCAGGGCGGCGTCTGAGCACCCAGCTGTCCTCAGTGGCTTATTCCCACCCTTGTGCATCTCTCCAGCAAGTGCTCCAGGCTCTCCAGAGCTAGGAAAGAAGAATGGTACATCCCCATCTCTTTGCAAATGTGTAGGTGTTTAAGAATTTGTGAGGTTTGGGCAATTCAGCTCCCCAATTTCTAACCTGATAGTGGGGGCGGTGTGGCATGTTCCCTAGAATCTGGCAGAATCGTCTTTCCTTTCCCTAGCTCCTCGCTTTGGAGTTTGTGCCATCCTTATTTGGAAGCTGTTGGGCATGCTTTTGCTTTTTTTTTTTTTTTTTAAATAATTGGTATGAATTGTGTGGATTGTGTTTTCATTTACCCTGATACTTTGTTACAGTTTGCTCGGCTTTGTCATCCCTTTCCTTGTGAACTCTACTCCCTGTGCAGTATTTCGGTATTGTCAGCCTTCCTATACTGTTGTCTTTTCTTCCTTCCAGGCCATGGCCACAGTGGTTAATCCTAAACTCCTCATAGAAACCACTAGTCCTGTGTCATTCTTAAGCTAAAGGCGGTTGATCTGGTAGAATCTACATGCACCTACATTTTAGTGAATATTTCACTAGATCCAAAAATTAATTGCCAGATTAACCACTGAACAGAATTGGGAGTTTGGTTTTTTTAAAGGTGTAATGGCTAATTTAGTGTTGTTAGGTGTTAAAAGAAGTGGTCTGGGACTAATCTGATTAGCATGCAGTTTATTAGGACAGTAGGAGCTGACAATGCAGCCCGGAGTACTGTCCCTTGCTTGGTGGGGGCTTCTTGCCCCTCTAGGTTCCAGGTAAAGCCCCTCTCCAACAATACCTTTATTTTTCCCTTTGGTTTTCATCTGTTTCAGGCATACTACAAAAATGGCATATTGGGACCCCAGTTGTTGTCAGGAGCCCTCCTTGTCCAATTGTAATGTCAACTTCTCAGAACTCTGAGCACAGTGAGGAGAAAGGAGGAGATGGTGAGGGAAGATAGCTTCCTGAGGGGACACTCATTCTGGTTCAGCAGGCAGTGGTTAGAAAGGACTGCTCTCACAAGTCTACCCAGGGCAACGGCAACCTACAAGAGGAAGCAGGAAAGCTACTGCTGTGTGATTAGATTTGAGTCTCTAATAGGAGTAAGAAGAACCAACTGAATCCATTCTCCTAATAGATGCTTAAGAGACTTCAGACGAGAAACAAGCATCTCAAATTGGATAGAGCACAAGACAGAGTGTAGAAAGTGCATCACAAATCTCGGGGGACATCTTGGAGATGCCCAGTGTGTTTGGTCTGTGTGATCAGGCATTGGTTGGAAGCCTCCAGCTAGCTGCTGAGCTGCCTGCCAATCTAAGCTTGGAGGTAGGAATCGGCAGATGCTCCAGAATAGTAACCGACTAGGAGTCAGGACACCATCTTTTTTAAAATAAAAAGGAGGAGGGGGAGGTTTTCATAGGGACCTTCTTCACTGCCCCATATCTACCCAGAGTTCCAGATCTGTGCTTATAATCCTATCAGAAGGGGAGGGCTGTGAAGCTAGTTGTAACTTGAAAATGTGAAAGGGTAGAATTAAGGTTAACTCAGAATTTCCTGCTTCTCAAGCAATTAAATTCTTCCCCCTTGTTATTAAGTTAATGCCATCTCCCCCACACACATAATTGAGCATAAATTACTAGGAAAATAGGAGATAAGTTTGTAGGTACTATATAGACATCATGGGGTAAAATTAGTAAGAAGTTATAATTAGAGTTATAATTACATAGTTATAGTTCTTAGATATTTAAGAATCAAAAAAATCAAAATCTTGTCAATACGTCAGTGATCCACTAATACAGTGATTTACAAAGAGATCTATTAATTAGATCATGATAAATACATTTTAATGCAACATTTTACAAAATATTTTTTAAATAATAGGTGAATACTTTACTACTAACCTATTTCCTTAGTCCTAGTAATTTTTAAAATAATAGAAATGATGACTTTAGGACCCTCAGGCAAGGCTCAGGCGGGTGTCAAGTACTTCTGTGCAAGCGTGAGGACCCCGGCTTGTCCCCAGGACCCGTGCATGAAAGCCAGCCACCTCTTGTAATTGCAGGAGGAGGAGGAGACAGACAAAATTCTGGGAGATTGCTGACCAGCCTGCCTGGCCTAGGCCAAGTGAGAGAACCACTCTCAGCAAAGTGGATGCACCTGAGGAATGATATCCCAGGCTGACTTCCGGTCTACACATTCACAGATGCATAGCCCTCACCCCACACAAAAGAACCTCAAGGGAAAAATAATTCCTCACATTCTAAATACCAGTATTGTTTTTCTTGAGCAGGCTTTTCTGTATGTCCGCTGCAGGTACATTCGTGAGGCAGTAAACAATCAGGGGCTGCCACCTCCCAACACCATTTCACTGCATCCATTGGTCTCCAAGTGGTGGCAATGTTTGGGGAGGTTGTGGAACCCTTACAAGTCAGGACCTAGCTGTCTGAAGCAGGCTCCTGAGAGGAGTGGGCCTTACATACCATAGCTGTTCTGGCTCCAGCCCCTGCTTCCTGCCTCCTCCTGTGTACCATGTGAACAAGCCACCACAGTTGCAGCCCCTCCAGCCACCATGCCATAAGAGGCCTCAAAAATTATGAGCCGCAGTAAGCCTCTCCTCTATTAAGTTGTCTGTGTGAGGGATTTTAGTCACAGTGGTGTGAGAGAAATCTTTCATTAGCTCTTTTATTGAGGAACCTTCACCTCTGGAAAGACGGCCCCCCATAAGCCCACAGGCTGGCTTTGCTCATTCAGTGATGGCTGGACTCAGTGTGCTGATGGAAAAGGAGAACCTTGCCATGCACACTGCTCTGCAGTCACTTAACTCTGCCGTCAGACCTGCTGTGTTGCAAAGGTCTGGACTGCTCCTCCCATCCCCTGCTCTGGTAGTGTGTGCTGACGTGGGCTTTCACTTGAAAGACTGCTTTTTAACTTTTTAATGTATTTATTTTTGTGAATTTCATATATGAGCACTGTACTGTTTTTAAAGCAGGGATTCACATGGCTAACCTCAAGCTCCAATTGATTCTCTTGCCTCTGCCTCCTGAGTACTAGGATTACAGGCATGGGCTATCACACATGCCTTAAAAGTTTATTTTCTCTTTGTTAAATCTTCAAGGATAGCCAGATGTTGTGGCTCACATCTATATGCGGTCCCAGCCATCAGGAGGCTGATCTGGAGGATCAGCATGGGCTATAAATCGAGAAACTGTCTCAAAAACAAAAGTGACTGTACAAACTTAGAAAAACAAGAAACAAAATTGTATTCGTTACTGTATTAAAAGGAAATCGTGTAATGTTGACATAGCAAAAGATCCTATGCATAAAAAAAGTAAAAGTGAAAACAAGAAAAAACCCTCCAGATAAAGATCCTATTTGTTGTTTAATGTCATTAATAGCAAAAATGTTTCGCTTCGTGCTTGCTTTTTTCTTCTTT
The DNA here is from genome assembly GCA_902168415.1 of Peromyscus melanophrys. Lineage (NCBI taxonomy): Eukaryota > Metazoa > Chordata > Mammalia > Rodentia > Cricetidae > Peromyscus > Peromyscus melanophrys. The sequence goes on along the minus strand of CABHPR010140259.1, from coordinate 34,812 downwards.
TGTGTCCTCCAACTCATCTGACATTCAGATGGTGAGAAGCTTATGCTGGAGTTTGCATTCAGCAAATAAAAAGACAGAGCAGAAAAGCCCAGTTAAGTCTTAACTTTAAGTAAACAATCATTTTTAGTGTATTGATCCTCCCAGTGTAACTACTTGGCCTGTATCTGACAACACCAGTGAAGACCCAGGGAGGAGTCCAGAGATGAAGGGGAAAGGTGGCCACAGTAAAAATATAAATTAAATACGAACAAGTGTTCATATTTGAACTTTTAGGTCCATGATATTGTGGTTATTCCTGACAGAGTCCTTTTATTTTAGAGAGGTTTACCAAGCATTTATGGATAACATTATATAATATTCAGGATTTCTTAATAGTTCAAAAGGGAGGAAAGATGGATAGGACAAGGCAGGTTAGCTCGGGTAATTTGAACAGGGTGGTTAATTATTCTACTTTGCTTTTATTTGAAATTTTCCACAATAAAAGAAAGTGGCTTGGGAAAAAGGTATAAATCATGACATGGTACTGTCACACATCCTTAGATGTCCTGTGACTGCACAGACACAGGAGAGGAGGAGGGACTGAGTTTCAGACTGGGACCATCTTTGTAGCTCAGCTGGTTCTTGCCCTGTTGAGTTGGCCTCTTTCCAGAGCACTACATGTGTATTGCAGGTGAGCTGTGGACCTCTAGGCGTTGAGGGAGACTTCATGGCGAGTGCATGGGAAAGTAAGGGGGCAGTTCTTTTATGTGTGATTGGACCCTAGGTGCATTGAACAGTTGATGCTTGGTTGCTGGCACGGTTGGGCAGCTAGTTACTGGTGGACAGCTTTTGTAGCTAGAGTTTTCCTGCCTGGCCCACAGTCAGGACAAATCTCTCTTACCCGCCAGTCCCACAGCCGCTCAGACTCAACCAAGTAAACACAGAGACTTATATCACTTATAAACTGTATGGCCATGGCAGGCTTCTTGCTAATTGTTCTTATATATTAAATTAATCCATTTCTATAAATCTATACCTTGCCACATGGCTTGTGGCTTACCGGCATCTTCACATGCTGCTTGTCATGGCAGCGGCTGACAGTGTCTCTTCGCACCTTCCTGTTCTCTCAATTCTCCTCTGTTAGTCCCGCCTATACTTCCTGCCTGGCCACTGGCCAATCAGTGTTTTAATATTGACCAATCAGAGCATTTGACACAGACCGTCCCACAGCAGCTTTCATGGTTTGCTTTCTTCTTATTTCAGGATTTCCTTCAAATGCTGTTGGAGAGCACTCCAGAAGACAAAAGGTGAGGACCAGTATAGGAATTAAGAGCCCCATTTCACTTTTAATGTGAAAAGATCCTGCCATTGTTTGACCTGTTGCTACAACTTAAGACAGTTAAGATTTCCTCTCTGTATACAGGAACCCAGTGCAGTTCGTGGAGTCTTAGCTCGACCAGAACACAGGCTGGAGTCAGGGCAACATGCATAGCCCAGGGCCCTTAAGTGTGGAAAAGGAAGCTAGCCAAGAGCACTCTGGCTAAGATTGGAGGAAAGGGCTCCACAGTGGAGTGCTTGCTGTTATGAGAAGGTCAGGGACTACTACCCTAGACCACCTACTTCTTAAAACAATAAGTAGATACATAAAATAGCAGAGAAGGACAAGTTGAGGTGGCTCTAGTCAAGGTGGTTTTATATAAGGCATACTGTTTAACTGAGGCACGGAGGTGCAGGAAGAGCCTGGGGTGGCATGCCAACTTTGCTGCCTCCTGTCCTAGTCTCATAAAATACCTGACAAAAAGTGACTTGGGAGAATGGATTAATTTCAGTCACAATTCCAAGTTATAGTCTGTCATTGTGGCAAGGCCAAGACAGCGGGAGCTTCAAGCAGCTGGTCACATTACATTCATAGTCAAGGGCAGAAAGAATGCTAAACATTATGCTTAGTATCCAGCTAGCCTTTTTTACACTATCTAGGGCCCAAACCAGGTAAGGCTGCCACCTACTTTCAAGCTAGCTTATCTCACATCAATCAAAGCAGTCAAGACAGCCTCCTATAGACATGCCCACAGGCCAACCTGATGTAGACACTCACTCACTGAGACTGTCTTCCTCAGTGGTTCTAGACTGTATAGAGCTGGCAGTTAAAACTAACCACCATACCTTCTAATTTCAAAATTTGGAGGAAGTCATTTAAACCCTTGTGGACAGTATTTTAGCAGGGGTTAAAAAGCTGATATCCATGTTTAAACTAGGTGCTTAGTTGACAGTTGGTGTGCCCATTAAAACATATCCATGTCCTGTGCACAGCAATGCACACAGTACCTATGTGCATCACCATCAGCTCTGACTTTAATGTTCTCGTAATCACCATCAGGGAGATTATTAGAAAACAACATTGATTATTATGCTACTCAATCCTTTGAACAACACTCTCACTTGGGGTCTCATGTATGGCAGGCTAACCTCAAACTCACTATGTAACTGAGGGTGGCTTTGAACTTCTGAACCTCCTGCTTCTACCTCCTGAGCACTCGGAATACAGGTGTGCATCACCATGACTAATTTCTGTGATGCCATGGATCAAACTCTCATGCATGCTAGGCAAGCACTCACCCAACTGAGCAGCATCCTGGGTGAACAGTACTCTTTTGTATGTGATGTTTTTACCCCTGTTTGACCAAGAAAACAACAGAAGAAAACTGATATGAGTCACCAGTCTATACCTTTGGGCCCCATGTGGCAGTCTGACGCCAGAGTTGGGGAAGCTGAGGTTCCAGAAGTTAAGTAGCTTTTTTCTTAGTGTGTGAGCCCACAGGGACTGGCTCCATCCTGAGACTTTCTCATCTCCGTGCTCAGTGCAAACTTCCTGACACTTATGGTTGGATGTGGTCATTTGCAGGGACCTGGTCTCACATGACTATTCAAGGAAGCCAAAGCCTCTGTTACAGATCCAGATTCCTCCACCGTGGGTCTTCTAATGCCCTGTCCTAACTCCTAAACATAAACACCTGAAAGCATAATTTCTATTAACAAAACTGACATCCAGACATTAAAGAGGGACTTCTTGAGCAATTTAAGTGTTTCTTTGTTGAAGGGCTGACATTACTTTTCTTTCTCTGGCATGAAGGCTTAGCTGTGTTTTTAAAGCATGTAAACATTTCCAAGTGTGGACACGAATTCTTTGACACAGATACTATCTTAGATTCATGCAAAGCCAGCCACTTGCATGTTGCTGAGTCTGTCTGATAAGCAGTCTAACTTAGATGTCTCAAGGCTGAGGCATTAATGCCACCAGGCTAAGTGCAGAAGATGACGTGCTGTGAAGACATGGAAGCTTTTCTGCATACCCTGTCTCCCACCTTCCGTCCTTCCTTCAGCAGGTAGAAGCCTTGCTGTCAGTCCTGGTTCTGTAGTGGCCTTTCTTTTCAGTACAGGGGCTCATACTTGTTAACCAAGCACTCTGCCACTGAACTAAATCCTGATACTGATTTATTTCTGTGTGCAGGTACATGTAGCAAGGTGCTTATGTGTAATCGGAGGGGAGTTTCTGTCCCACCGGCAACCCCCAAATATCCAACAGCCACTTCCCAAATGATCATATAAAGGCTTATATTAATTATAAATGTTTGGCTGATGGCTCAGGCTTATTATTAACTAGCTCTTACATTTAAATAAACCCATTCCTATTCATCTATTTATTGCCATGTGGTCCATGGCTTACCAGTCCTCCAGCATCCTGCTTCTTGGGTAGCTCCTTGCATCTGAGTCCTAGTTTGATTCTTCCGCCTAACCTTATCCTGTCTTGCCATAGGCCATAGTAACAACTTTTATTATCAACCGGTGAGATAAAATCATATTCACAGTGTGCAGAAGGACCATCCCATAGTACAGATGTGATCTGAGAACAACTTTGTGGAGTGGATTATCTTCCTTCCACCTTCAATGTGAGTTCCAAGGATTGAACTCAGATCATCAGGCTGGCACAGTCAGAACCTTTACCCATGAAGCCATCTTACTGAACAAACACTATTTTTTTTTAAATAGAGCAGAAACATGCAAATATGAAGCTAATCTGTACATCATGCAAAGTCCATGTCCTTGATAGATTCCTTGACTCCTGCCCTTCTGAGCTCATTCACAAAGATGGCCTGCAGCTTCAGTGACTTGGCAGGACAATCAGCTTGTCAGGAGGCTGAGCTGAGGAACAGCCTTGTGTGGAAGATCCTTAAATGTTTCAGCTTAGCATCCTGATTTTGTTGTTGTTTGTTTGTTTGTTTAAGTAGACATATTGTGATGGTGTCTTAAGTAAAGTGAGTTATCATTGCTGCGATAAAACACCGTGACTAAACCACTTGGGGAGGAAAGGGTTTATTTGGCTCAAACTTCCACATCACTGTTCATCATTGAAGGAAGTCAGGACGGGAACTCAAACAGGGCAGGAACCTGGAGTCAGGAGCTGATGCAGAAGCCATGGAGGGGTGCTGATTACTGGCTTGCTCAGCCTGCTTTCTAATAGAACCGAGGACCAGCAGCCCAGGGATGGCATCACCCACCATGGGCTGGGCCCTGCCACATCAATCACTAACTAAGAAAATGCCTTACAGGTTTGCCTGCAGTCAGATCTTAAGGAACCATTTTCTCAATTGAAGTTTCCTCTTCTCAGATGACTCTAGCTTGTGTCAAGTTGACATGAAACCGCCCAGCACAGGTGGCGATTCTTCTGCAAACATCATCCCAGATGTGGTTATTCATTATTCAGGAATAAACCTGGAAGGTTTACGTATTTCCCCTCATAACTGGATGTTAAGCTCACAGCCTCACAATGCTAGGCATGTGGCTGACTGCTGTACTACAGTGCCAATAATGTTCTTTTCTTTTATACCTGCCCTCAGGACAATAGCTCAGGTTCTCTGATAGAGTATAGAGGCCCTTCTTTAGGACATAGAGCAGAAGAAGTGGGGAGGGAGGGGGAGGGAGAAATTAATTTATAGATGTGGTGTATGGCCTCTTCTGTTGGTTATCAAAGTGCATTCCTTTGGGGCAAAGTTCTTAGGGAAGAGACACAGCAGTTTCCAGTGAGACAGCACAGTACACTTTTAGTTTGGGACATCTGTCTTACTTTTAATCTCTGTGATGCAGTATGGAGTTCATTTGGATGCCCCGAGCCCTCTGGCTCTGAGGGCCTGGATTTTATTGTTGTGGATATTTACTGAGGCAACACACTGGACCCACAAAGAGACGTTTGTTGTAGTTGTGGAGATTAGGCCAGCGTCGATGCCCTATGTGGCTGCCAACCACTCACTGCATCTCTTTGATGGGCACCTTTCCCAGTGGGATCATGCTTTACTAGCAGGCTTAAATCTCATTAAGAATTCTCCTTAAATGTTAAAGTAATCTCTTGCCTACAGCAAGTCTACCTCACCAAGTATATTTTCACACTTAAACATCTTCTTGCTGGCTAACTAATCTCAAAATCTAGTTTGCCTACTCAAACAGATGGCTTGCTCTATTACCTATGCAGCATATTGTACTAATTTTATGTGGGCCTCCAAAGACTGCACATCTACCCCCTGGAGCCTCTAATCTTTGGCCCCAGTTGCAAACTGATCCTTTGGCACATCTGTTAGGCACCTGAGCCATGCTGAGCGTGCACAGTGGCTAGTGCTTCAGTGTCAAGCTGCCTCTCACTGTTGTCTTGCCTGGTGTATTCACTCTCTGTGGAGCATCTCCTATAGCAGGCTTTAGGCTGGACTGTGTGAGACGGGAAGAATAAATCCAGCACCAGCCTTCAAAGAGACCCTAGCCAACCACCAAAAACATGGGTCATTATAGTCACCAGCATGGGGCATTAGAATCCATGTGTGTAGGGCTCTGTGAGGTTCTGGGTCCTGGGGGCACAGACAGCAGACTCATCAGCCTTCAACTTGAAATGAGACCTGAAGGCAGAGCCTGCTGCAGCCTTGGGAAATGTCTCTGGCAAGGCATTGTGGGGGAAGGGTAGGGGGATGGGAGGGCTAGAAGCCGGGAGATCCATTAGAAACCACTAGAGCATTTGAGTCAAGAAATCTTGAGAACTGGGGTTATTTCAGTGGTGGGTACAATGGCAGTGGGCTTTGAAGCAATGAACAGAGCCATGGGTTGTTTGAGGAGTGCCACAGTTACAAATGGCTGATTAGTTGTGAAGTTGAATAGAGGAACCTGGTATGAGCCTGGCTTTTCTTGGTCACTAAGCCACATTCTGAAGTGCAGTGGGCAGCTGCTTGTCCCTAGAATCAGTATGGAGGGGAAGGAGATAAGGGCAAAGTAAAGCGCTCGGGGGCCATCCAGACAGGTGCACCATCCTCCCCCTGCCAAAAAGCTATGCCCTGCTGGGGAATAGTTGGTCCAGCAGCCTTGGCTCCCGGGTTCTGGTGTCAGCCACAGTTACTGATTAATTCTTGCCCATCAATTATGGTGTTTGTGTGTGCATGTTCATGTGTTTGTTTAGACCCCTTGTTCTTCCTCCCCCGTGGAGCGCCATGCCTCATCAGCGGTCTTCATTAACTCTCTGAGCACAGATGCCTTGTTTTGATCAAGACAATGAGTAATACCCAGGAAAGCTCTGAGACACATAGTTTGCTTCCACGTGTAGAGAAGGGGTTGAAAAGCATAGCTTATCAACGTTTAAAAACCTATATAGGGTTGTATTCTAGGACAAGGACATTTCCATTTCAAACTCTGCTCCTTTTCTCTGCCTAGTACCTGTACTTTCAAAGTTGTTGAGGCCTGCCATTTGCTTCATGTGAAGCTGATGTGACTGTGTGCTGGGCTGTGGAAGGAGCAGCAGAGCGGGAGCCAAGAATGATAGCAGCATCACATTCAATCACCAGCACGCTGATAGGCCCATGCACAGGTGCAGTCACTGCTTCTCCTCACCACAGCAAGCACATCCAGGTGTGTGTAGCAAATCCTCCCACAAGCCTGTGCTTGTATCTGTTCACTTCCATGTCATGGGAAGATCACTCGCTCACTTTCTAGGCTCTAAACACAGCTTACTTTTCTAAGCAGTATCATGTCAGGGATGCCAGCGTGTTCTGTTCCCTTCTGTATTAACTAAGTGTGGACATATTCATAGCCCAGAGGGTCTGGAGATAACCCACTTAAACTCCAGGCTGCCCTGTGAAGTGTGGTTCAGGTCTCAGCCATAGAGTCGTAAGAATGAGTGCCCCAGTACAGACACGGAAGGCACTCAGCCTGGGCCTGTGTCCTGTTAGCTATTGGATAGAATCAACTTTCATAGTGGTAAGACATGCAGAAGGGTCATTTCCTGTATGTCCTGGGTCCTGGCTACATGGAAATGCCTCTGCTTGTCTGCTGTGATTGTTTAAGCCACGAGACCTCAAAAGGACAACATACACCACTGGCTTAGACACTGTGGTCCAACTGTGACAGGCAGCTATTCCCTTAATCACCGATGCACCATGTCCATAGTAATAATGATCAGAACAACAAAAACAGCATAGATGCTCTCTTTGCTCTGAAAACATGTGGTCCTTTCTTCCCAGAAAATTAGGCCTTTTTTTATATGGTGGCTCCCATTTCCTTGGAGATGAGGCCACCTATAGCACCTCAAGCTTGGCTTTGCTTGGTTGCTTTTCGGGGGGGGGGGGTGTTAATCCATGCATCTTCTTATGGTCTAACATCTTATTCCACAGTTCCCCAGACAGGCTTGGTGCAGTGTGATGTCTTGGTGCAGTGTGATGTCTGCACAAACACCAGAGCCTTAGAAATCCCCCTGACACACTGACTTTGACCAGAGTCTACCAAACTGTAGATTCAACACCTGCTCAAAGAGTTGTCACCCCTTCACACAGCAATTGCAGGGACCAAAGTGATCATGGTTATAAGATGCTTCGGATCTTTCCAGAGAAATGTGATCTGAAACTCGAGCTCCCTTCCAGCTAAGGGAGAACAGTTTTTGCTCCTGAATGTAGCCTAGAAAGCTCTCATGTCCTCACATCTCTGCCCTGAAAGGGCCTCTCAATCTCTTCAGAAATGTTATTGGAAAGATGACAAGCAGGGCAGTCACAGCAGGAAGCAGGCCACCTTCAGTATCAGAAGTGTTAGAGAAAAGGGAAAGCGGTGTTGGGCACAGGTGCGCAGGCTCTGCTTCTGTGGATGCATCTAGACTGCTGCGGCAAGTGATTCGTCATGAGGCCCAAGTTTAGCATGGGAAGGAAAGTGGGGCTTTGTAAATTTGAATCCCAGCTCTTCAAGTACCATCTGTGTGGCCTTAGTTAAGTTTCCTAACCTCTCAGAATTTTGTTCATCTCTACATGAGTCATAATAATGCTGGTGTTTTGCTGTTCTCTACGGTGTAGGTGAAATCTTGTCTGCACCACTCTGACATAGTAGGTGCATAAATGGTAGCTGCTACTTCTGTGCCTTCACTTGGCAGTGCTTGGAGATGTTTTTGTTTTCTGTTTTAGTGCCACCGTAGAGTTTGTGTGCAGATACTGAATATGGCAACAGTATCTGCTCTACTGTTTGCCAGTGAACAAACCCTGAGTTGGCTGTAGATGGGCACAGTGTAGTCTCATGCTTTCTGTAAAACATTGTCTTGCAGAGATTGATGGAGTCCAGAGTCCACCCTCCATCTTTCAGCCCCCTATATCCTTCCCTGGCACTCCATGCCCTTGGCATTGGAGTGGTAGCACATCCACTCAGGGGACTGAAGTAGGAGGATTTTGAGTTTGAGGCCATCCTGTGCTGCATTATGAGACCCTGCCTCCAAAGTGAGTGCGTGTATGCATGCCTACACACATGCCTGCAAATTAGCAGCCTGCCGTATGGTCTCCCTGCCTCAAGCCTTGTTTTGTAGCCATGGTGGTTTCTTCTCGCCCCATCCTGGGTGCTACTGGCTAGGCCAAGTCTTATCTTTACCTTGTCTCTGTGGGACAGGCACTTGGGTCTTCTTACTCTGTCTTCCTCCACTTCCAGTGGCCCTGTCTCAGCATGCAGGACTATGCAGCTGCTCCAACTACATGCTCAAGTGCTGCCTCCTTTTCGGACCCCCTCTGATGTCCTAAACCCACTTATCCTCCCTGAGCCAGGAGATGGTCTTCCACACCACACACCTGCAAGCTGCGGGCGTTCTATGAGGCACCTGTCATCTATTCCTCAGAGACAGTTCAATCCCTGAGATGTTTTCACCTGAGCTGGTGGACATGATAGCGCCACCAGAGACTTACCTCGTACAGATGTTTGCCTAACCTTCAGCCTTCTCACCTGAGGACTTAGCTCCACGCCCACTTTCTCAGTCTTCAGTTCCCAGCCTCTCCTCTATGCCACTGAGAGGAGGGTCTTGCAGTGAAAATTCCATCCAGGAAATGATGTGTGTGCCCTGGCATTTACTGCTCTGTGGTGATGCCCACAGCTGTTCACCATCTTTTGTAAAATCACTCAAAAATGACAATTAAGTCACCCCTCAGATGTTGCCTTTTCAGGACATGTAATCCCCGTTCCTGTGAGCTCTTCAATCATCCACTGTGTCAGGCCCTTTGATCCTCCATGCTACTTCTAAGCATTTTGAGTGCTGCTTCTCTTCCTATCCTATGGACCTGTTTTCCTGGATGCCAGGTACAGCATGTCTTAGAAGTGCCTCTGGCTTTGGCTTTCCTAAGGGTCACTGAGATGTCAGAAGTGTAGCCCACAGAAGTCTGTCTAGAAAGGAAGCCAGTGAAGGACACTTCTTACCTGCATCCAAAGAAATAATGTTTTTTATTTATTATTTATTATTATCATTATTATTAATTTTCCCTTGAAATGTGTGAGCCTGGCAGATAAGACTGATTTCTGTTTACACATAAAGTGAAATGACTCAGTGGAAGGCCTATTCTTGTCTGAAACAAAGGCAGTCTGTCCCCACCTTACCTGCCATTGGTCTTGCCTCTGGGACACAGTTCCTTTGGTACAGGGGTCCATTTCCTGTTCTCATCCTGAACAGCCCTGGGCTTTGAGCACTGGGGCCAATTCTGTGTACACCAGCTTGCCAGGCCTGAAAGAGGAGCAGGGGACCTGTCTTCTGGGACCTTCTCCTGTGGTGCTTTTCCCCCGAGTGGCCAGCCAGATCCACCATTCTAGTCTTGTCTGGTCAGCCAAGTCCACTGACGGTGTTTCCAGGCTTTCTTCCAAACTCAAGGGAGGACAGTGGTCCTCCTGAAAAATTCTCTGGAGAGCAGTGTCTTCCCTTCACCACACACATGTCTCTGAGCCCAAAATTTACAGAGCACTTGGCTGTTTGCTCTGGGTTGACACTACTAAATGGTAGCAACTGATGAAAAGGCCTAGTGATGGTTGCACAGGCTTTCTTATGAGGTGTATTCAGAAATTCCACTGATTCTGAAGACCAGGAAGACCTGAAGAGGTAGTCCCTCTGACTTCTTAGGTTCTCTCCCCATCTTCTGCCTACTAGTCCTATAGAGAAACACTGGCTGTAGAAATTCAGGCCCTCTCCCTGCATAACTATTTCTTCCCTAGTAGGTGCTGTTTCCCCAGCCCACTGAAAGCTAATTCCTAACCAAAAGCCCATGTGGACCACACTTGGCCTTCTATTATATTGTATATTTCTACAACTTCTGTTGTCAATAGAGAAATTGTAGAGGGGAGTTGCTTTGATGCTTAAATTTATTTATGTGCCAGTGTGTGTTCATATGCCTGTGCATGGTTAACAGAAGACAACTTTGGAGAGTCAGTTCTCAACTTCCACCTTGCTAAAGCAGGGTGTCTCTTGTTTTCTGCTCGCTGGCCCACAGATTTCAAAGCAACTGTCCTGTCTCCCCTTCCCATGAGAGGAGTTCTGGGATTCCACATGGCGTGCTGCCACAACGAGCTTTATATGTGGGTTCTAGGATGGAACTTTGGGTATCAGGCTTGAATAGCAGAGGCTTTACCTGCAGAACTATCTCCTTGCCCCAAGAAATGTGTATTCATTCATTCATTCATTCATTCATTCATTCATTCATATAAAAGTATCTCCACAGAAACCTGCTTTCCTACCAGGAACATGGTGAGTGCTGGGATTGGTAGCTAGAGAGCTTCCATCCTTCAAGGAGACAGTAAAAGTGATGTAACCAAATCATTCAGTCCCAAGTGCGCTAGACACTGTTCAAGTTGAGGACGGGAAGCGATGGGGGCTACCCAAGGGGGCAGGCTGCCTTCTTCCTGGGCAGGAATTGTCTGGAAGGGGATGAAGGGAGGTGGGTTTGCTGAAGGAATACCAGCAGCTATTGATATTCCAGATATTTAGTGATTTTATAAGCTCATGAAGTCAGCATAGCAAGAAAGCAAAACAATCTCAGCTAATGTAACAAGCATTCATAATATCGCACAGAGAGATTTGATGTGGTCCTACCGGAAACCAGACAGGTGGGCTGAGCACAGAGTGTCCTGTTCTGTTACTGTCCAGTTCACAGACGTGTTGCCACGCTTGCCTCACCACCTCTAGCAGGCAGGCAGTCTAGGAATATTCCTGGTCCTCCTAAAGGTCACCTCAAAGCATTAAAGGCGCCTGTTGCTATGTGCCTGTGACTCTACAGCTTCCATATACAGATGTTCCTGTTTCCTGGAGAGATCACCCTGATGGTGGGTTCCTCCTCTGCCCGAGTACTTAGCCATGTCCTGGCCATGTGTGCTCTAAAGTATTTAACCATTCGGTTCTTGTTTTGTTTCTGAAGGCTCGGCCTGTCTGTTGAGAACATCGTCCGTGATTGGCTTGAGTGTTCCGGAATACCCAAGGTACCTGAAATAACTATTTCAGAAACAGAGTAAAGCTTGCTGTTAGCTTCTCAGCCCAGACTGTGATGTTTTAAATATGTCTATGAAAGTGCTGACTCCCAGTAGCCACTGGCTTGAGTATTGTGGGGTGTAGGTGGATGTGACAGTGACCACTGCATTGTGTGTTAAGTGAGGTCATCCAAAGCATGCTAGGTATTTTGGGTGGAGTCTCCAAGCAACAGTTTAATACCTGCAGTGGGTTAAGCAGGAGGCTTCCAGTTGGGTCTTGGGTATACCCAAACAGGCAATCTGGTTTGCCATGCTTTTACCTGACCATGATACTTGTTTTCCTTCCAATCCCTGCCTTTCAGCTTCCTCTCTAGTATACCTAAGGGCCTGCGTCAGACCACTTCTCTACGCATTTAGTCATTGCTTTGTCTTGGGGACCTGGACTCAGTTCCCCCACCCCTTTCAGGTCGTAGGTAACTGTGAGAGAGAAGTCTTTACCAGCCCTAGGGGAACACCTAGCCTAGAGCAGAGGGGCTGCTTATTGCCCAGATCCATGCTTCTAGAATCTATTGGGTAATCCAGGCTCCTGGATTCTGGCTCCTCCCTAGCCAGAATGCTGGGCTAAGGACCAGGCCTATTATTGTAGTAGGCCTTGGTGCTGTGGACAGACCGTTGTGGCAGTGAAAATTTGGCCCCGCGTTCAGGCAAGCCAGTCCCTGTAGCCTGCTTATTTCTGGTTTTGTGGCTGGTTATATGAGCTTCTGCTTGGAAGTGTCTGGATGTCTATGAATGTCTGTGACCCATGAAATGCAGAGGAAGGGGTTCAAATAGCCTTCAAACAAGGAGAAAGGTTACTACCAGCCACCATGAGCTCACTGGGAGACACTGCCTTCAGTTCAGAAATGGACACCACCCGCTCAGTTACTTGTTTGGTTCAATCTCTCTGGGAACCAAAAAAGAAATGAAAACTAAACAGAACTGGTGAGGTGAGGCAGCATGGGGCCTGGAAGGCAGCACTTTCAGGTCAGGTATGTCATGAGAGCCTGTGGTTTCTAAGAAGGTGACTTCCAAACAAGAGGACTCTGAGAACCAGCCTCACCCTGCAGTGTTTTAGATGGGGCGTGTCTGGCAGTCTCTGTGGAGTTTGCTTTGTGGGCGTATGCCAGGCTGTAGAAGGCTCCTAGGCATTCTTGGTGTGGCTGAAAGCTGGGCCCAGTTAGAAGCTCAGCCAACCCCCAATTCCCTGCTCTAGAACAAGTCCCTTTTTTTGCATCAGCTAGCCAGGCGGGAAGGAAAGTCCTGAACCCTGAGCAGAGCATGCCCAGAAGCAGGCTGCCCCAGGTGAAGTATGAGGCTGGGCTGACCCTCCTCTTAGCGGCAGCAGGGGAGGTTGCTTCTTACAAACTGCAGAAAGGAATAAGGAAGAGTGAGATGGGCCTCTGAGCTTAGCCTTTTCTTCCAAAGTTCTAGTTGCATTAATGACAGCTTAGCATAGACAGACTTTCTACCTTGAACTGATGAAACCTGCTGTCGAAACAGCCAGGTGCAATGAGGCTTACCAGCTATAACTTATCTTTAAGGCCCACTGGCATTTCCCTGAGTGCATAACTGTTCAGTAAAAACAACAGCAGCAGACAGAAACAGGCCTGATTTAGTGCATAAGTTTGGCTGGTGAGTGATCACAGGGTGTCTTTTCATCATCCCCCTCTTTCCCACCCAGTTACTTATGTGGCTGCTGGTGATCTACCTGCTCTCAGCCCTCTTCACACTCCTTGTAAGTTTCTCTGTTTCCACTTCAGTGAAATGCTTGGCAGGGCCTGAGACGCTGTGGTGGCAGGAGCGCAGAGTGAATGGGACACCTTGTTCTTCCTCCCGTCGTTATAATATAAAGTTACTAGTGTGCCTGCCCTGGAGTGACAGAACACCACCAGCAGGCTCTCTGCTCTTTGTTCTCTTCAGAATTTCTGTCCTCCAGCATTTGAATTCTCTGATGACAGAGACCCATGTTCTCTTATGAAGTTTCCATCCCACAGGCTGCAGAGGCTTTTTGTCTTCTCGGGAAGGTCTGCCTCAACTTTCCTTTACGGTTATGCTGAACGGAAATCATAAAAACAAAGTAATGGGCCGGGCGGTGGTGGCGCACGCCTTTAATCCCAGCACTTGGAAGGCAGAGGCAGGCGGATCTCTGTGAGTTCGAGGCCAGCCTGGTCTACAAAGCGAGTTCCAGGAAAGGAACAAAGCTACACAGAGAAACCCTGTCTCGAAAAACCAAAAAAAAAAAAAAAAAAACAAAGTAATGGACCTAGCTTGAGGAACAGCTGAAGTAGGCACAAGACCCACAGAGACAAAGAATTGGAGCCAACCTCTTTAAAGAATACCTCAGCCCTGTAACCTTTGACCTTACAAAGACTGAAATTGTCTATGTCCTCGGTCTTGTTGCCTTTTATGACAATTTTTCTATGAAAACATTGCACATTTTATATTTTAGAATATAAAAAGACTATAAATAAGAAAATTGAAATGACCGAGAGGTGACTTGTTTTTCTTTGCTGTAGTCTTTGAGGCAGGGTCTCTTATAGCCCACGCTGGCCTTGGACTTTCTCATAACTGAGGCTGCCCCACCCTCCCTTCAGTACTTCCTAAGTGCTGGGGTTCCAAGTGTGAACCACTGTGGCTGGCATCTAGAGATGTATACGCTTTGGTATACACCTTTTCAGCCATTATTCTCAATCTATAAGTCCGTATTTTGTGCTTTCTCTACCTTTTTCATTTGGTTTTGAGATACAAGAGGTGGAACTCAGGGCCCTGTGCATGGTGGGTATGCTCTCTACCATTTGTAAACTAAAAACAATTAGCTCTAGCAAGGCCAACCAGAAACAAAGTCTGAACTGTGGAGCTACTGCTATGTCAGTCTCAGTGGGGATCCAGGCCTGCTGACACCTGCTTTCTGTGTGGAGTAGGTGTTCAGCCTTTTAAAAATAAACTAGAACTTTATTCTAAGAGTTTTTAGACAGTGTATCTCCATTACTTTCCTTTTTCCTTTGGTATAAGCTGAAGAGCAAGTGTTGATGGCTGTGCTGCTTCCTGAGAGATGGTACCAGACTAAATTTTGTCAGCTCCCCAACCTCATGTTGGAATAGTATACAGCTGTCTCCTGGTGTCCACCAGGGATTGGTTCCAGAACCCTCCTGAGGATACACAGACCTTCTATACAGTGTCTTAGTGTGTACATACAGCCATCTCAATCCCATTTGTGTTAGACCCCAGGCAGAGTGAAGACTGCTGACTGCCATCACACCATTGCCCAGATGCTCGATTGGCATACTCAATCAATGCCATACATGCTTGTTTCTTTTCATGTCTGCCCTAAGGCCCCCCTCACCCGCATAGTCATGTTTTAATCTTCATTATGACATTCCTGTACAGAGCACTAGAGATGGCATTTCTCCATCCAGGCTCTTTGTTCTCCTTGGTTTAATTGCTACAGAGCCTCTGAACCCTCCTCTCATTCTTAAGCTCCTTCTGGAACTTGTCAAGTACTGAGGTCCCTGTGTAAGCAAATCCACAACCCTATCCCAGAACCTGCACTCTTTCCTCATTGTATTTTGCCTGGGCTAGTGCAGTAGCTAATTGGTCATGTAGCAGCCAAACTCTTTTCTGTCTGTCTGTCTGTCATCCACATCAATATCAAGTGAGTTTTCCCAAAACAGTTCAAATCCATCCTCAGTGAAACTCTCTTTATTGGCAGTGTTCTAAAAATGCTCTCTGGCATGCTGGTTGATGCTTTCCATACTGCCCAAGGCTATCCTGTTAGAACTTTTTGTCCCACCCTTCTGGGCATATATGGGCAACCATAACTGCCAGACTCCAAACATCAGTCTCTTTTACACATGCTCTTTTCAATCTCTCCAGCGTCTGTCTTCTGTTTTGAATCCATCGTAACTGGCTTTATGTTGTTGCTGTTTGTGTGTGTCTCGAGCTGTCTCCCAGGAAGAGGTGTTATATCTGGTGCATCCCCACATTACTTACTGTGTTGAGCATGTTTCCATTCTTCTGCTGAGCCCCTTTTGATGCTCAGGGGCTCACTGTCTGAGAGAGCAGTGACTGGCAATGCACAGCATCAAGCACTGAACTGTATCTATATACCCACACTTCTAAACTTTAGTTAGTTAGTTATTGAGACAAGGTCCTATTGCATAGCCCAAGCTGAGCTAAAACTTGCCATGTAGCCCAGGCTGGCCTGGGACACACAGACCCTGCTGGTTTGCCTCCTGAGTGTGGGGTTGCAGGCCTGTGCCAACACTTAGCATGAGTGGCCGAATCTTAAGTCTAATCTTAATTAAATATGTCTAAATTTAAAAGCTAATAAATCTATTGTTGTTTGACACATTTCGGGTATAATAATGAATCTACTTTTCAACTGTAGATTTTATGAAATAAAAATATAAACCAAGCATTTATGATTAAAACCAGTATCTGGGTAGAGATAAAATTTGCAAAAATATCAGATTAAGATGCCTCATACCGATAAAGAAGATGAAGAAGAGGAGGAGGAGGAGGAAAGGAAGGAAGGAAGAAAAAAGAAAAATAAAGTAAAACATTTAATTTTAAAAATTCAGCCACATATTGAAATGTAGTGTTTGAGTGCATGTTAGCCACACATGTACAGTTGGTGCCCATATTTTTGGGTTCTACACAAGTTCAGTCAGTTACAGGTCAAAGTATTTTTAAAAGAAACCATCTCTGAACTGAACACCTACAGACCTCCTGGAGCAGGAGTGTGCCCTCTGCTAGGTTTTGAACCAACTGGAGACAGCTGAAAGACCATGTGCTGTACCTGTACCACTTTACATAAGGGGCTGGAGTGTCTCTAGGTTTTATGACCACAGGGGTCATGGACTAGTCCTTCAGATACTGTAAGATGAACTAACCTATTGAAACTTTATCTGCTATGCCTTACTTTTAAGATGTAGCAACTGCATTGAGTGTCATGGGGCATGCCTATAACTGCAGCCCTGAAGCAAGGAAGATCATGTGTGTTTCAGCTGAGTGTAGACTATATAGCAAGTCTCTGACTGAAAAAAAAATCACGAAATTACAGCTAAAAAAATTAATAACTAAAAAAATGCTTCTGTGTATATGGTGTGTATGTGTATATACACTTGTGTGTGGGGGGGGTGTGTGGTGGTGCCTGTGCATGCAACTATGGTAGCCAAAGGTTGACACCTAGTATCATCTTCTAACACTCTCCACCTGAGTTTTTTTAGAGACTTATTTTTGTTTGTGTATGTATATATGAGTGTGTGTGTGTGTGTGTGTGTGTGTGTGTGTGTGTGATCACCAGGAGCTAGAGTTATTGTCTGTATTGCACCACCCAACATGGATGCTGGGAATTGAACTTCAGTCTTCTGCAAGAGCTCACTGAACCTGGAGCTCATCAATTGACTAGACTAGCTGCCCACCAAACTCCTGAGATCCTCTTGTCTCCACCCCCCACCCTACCCCCCCCCCAGCACTGGGATAACAGGTCCTTGCCTCCATGCCCAGCTTTTTACATCTCCTCACCTCTGCAGCTGAGAAGCTTTAACTGCTGTGTGTGGTCTGTGTGTGTCCTGCTGAGCAGAACTGTTCTCATGGCCTGTGTGAGTGGTGTTGAATAGAACTGTTCTCATGGCCTGTGTGTCCTGCTGAGAAGAACTATCCTCATGACCTGTATATGTGGTATTGAGTAGAAGTGTTCTCATGGCCTGTGTGTGTTGTGTTGAGTAGAAGTGTTCTCATGGCCTGTGTGTGTTGTGTTGAGTAGAAGTGTTCTCATGGGCTGTGTGTGTTGTGCTGAGAAGAACTATTCTCATGGCCTGTATATGTGATGATGAGTAGAAGTGTTCTCATGGCCTGTGTGTGTTGTGGTGAGTAGAACTGTTCCCATGGCCTGTGTGTCCTGCTGAGAAGAACTGTTCTCATGACCTGTGAGTGTGTTGTTGAGTAGAACTGTTCTAATGGCTTGTGTGTGTGGCATTGAGTAGAAGTATTCTTGTGGCCTGTGTGTGTCCTGCTGAGCAGAACTGTTCTGCAGCTGTTCATTAGATTAACTTATAAGTCATCATACCTTAAAGTCATCCACATAGTAGACTTGAGTGAAACTATCTAAAGTTTACAAAGTCAAAGTAGAGATGGCTAACACAGGTCTCTGTTGCTTGTCCATAGTTTATTTCAATCCATGGTTGCAGAGTTGGACTGCCAAGTTCAAGCAGGCCTCTCAAAGATAGGAACTAATTCCCACCTTGTTTCTGTTCTCAATTTCTGCTCCTAGTCAACTTGTTCCTAGGGATCTGAACAAGTCCTCACACTAGGTTAAGTGAACCTCAGATCCATCTGCACCTACACCTTCTTGGAAGAATGTACCCGGCAGTAGAATCAGAATCAACAAAAAAAGGGCAGCACAGAGGACAGTGAGATGACTGACAGGTCAGTTGCATTATATGTCCTGGAAACAGGCAGACATCCACCTGAATCCCACACTGGCCTGAATCCAGAACTGAGAACAGAAGATTATTTTGCCATCTTGGGGGAAATGCCACTTCTTTTCCAAGCAAACATCTAGAAGTTGCCAAAGGTCACACAAGCTAATAATGAAAGGTGGAGGCCTACAGGAGAAATGCTGAAGTCACAGAACGAAGGAAAGGCAGTCAGGTCTGCTGCAGAGGTTTCGTGTTCTTGTAGCCAAGGATGGATTTTCTGTGTAGAAAATGCCAGCTGGTTTCACAGAAGGATGACTTGTAGGCTTCTTGTAGCATGCTCATATAATGTTTTCCATGTAATAGTAGAGGCTATTAGAATATTTAATCCTAGGGCATTTATAAAAATTCTACATATAATGGTCAATCAAGAAAACTGAGGCCGGGCGGTAGTGGTGCACACCTTTAATCCCAGCACTCGGGAGGCAGAGCCAGGCGGATCTCTGTGAGTTCGAGGCCAGCCTGGGCTACCAAGTGAGCACCAGGAAAGGCGCAAAGCTGCACAGAGAAACCCTGTCTTGGAAAAAAAAAAAAAAAGAAAGAAAGAAAGAAAGAAAACTGAGACTATTTTGAAATTTCACCGAATTAAATCTCTCTCGTACCCACGTGGAGGTGCCCATGGCACGGTCTACTGTGTGTCTGGAAAGTTGCTGTCATTTGTTCACTCACTTTGTGACTGAACGTCTTGTCAAGGCCCCTTAAAGATACGCTGAGTGAGCTCCCTGGCTTGCTTGAAGCAGTGTCTGAAATGAGCACGACTCATGGCAGCCACTCACTGTCCATCGAGGTGCCTGGCTCTCTGCACAGCCTCTTCAAACTGCTGTGCTGCTCAGCAGAGTCACCTTTTCATTTTTAGCCCAATTTTCTTTAATTTTGCCATTTCTAGTTCAGTACTCAAATTCATTTGCTAGGCTGCTGTAACTAAGTACTACAGGCAGGGCAGCTTTAACAATAGTTTGATTTTCTTATGGTTTTGAAAGTTGGAAATCTAAGATTATATCGTTTGCTTCTTCTGAGGCCTCTCCTTGCTTTGCAGATCCCCACTCCCCAATGTGTGCATGTGTGGATGCATGTGTATATGTGTGCATGCATGCACATTCATTTTTCCATCCCTATCTCCTCTTGTAAGGACATCAGTTGCACTAGATTAGGGCCTGCACAAGTGATTTCATTTTGCTATGATGGGTTCTTACCTCCAGTACAGTCACTCTGAGACACTGGAGGTTTATGACATCAACCTGAGAAGTGACACAAGTCTTCCCACATCAAACTCACCTCTAATTTTCTGACAAATTCCAAATTTCTAGGAAATCTTTAACCCAATAAAGGTCATTCAAGCCAGCCTCACAACATTTTAATCCTGTGGAGTATAGCTGGAAAGTTTTTCTCTGGGTCCTGCCCAACACCGGCAGTCCCACAGTCCACTTATAAAATAATCACTCAGAAGTTTATATTAATTAAAACTGCTTGGCCATTAGCTTAGGCTAACTACTGACTAGCTCTTACACTTAAACTCAGCCCATTTCTCTATATGCTGCCACATGTTCCGTGGCTTTACTTGTGTGCCATTACATGCTGCTCCTTTGGCAGCTCCCCGGTGTCTCTCCTGACTCAGCCTTCCTCTTTTCAGAATTCTTCTCTCTGCTTATCCCGCCTATACTTCCTGCCTGGCTACTGGCCAATCAGCGTTTTATTTATCAACCAATCAGAGCAACACATTCACAGCACACAGAGAGTGTGTGTGTGTGTGTGTGTGTGTGTGTGTGTGTGTATATATATATATATATATATATATATATATATATATATATATATATGTAATTTTTTTCTGAGTATAGTTTTTTGGTCCCAAATGATGCTAAGTACTTAGTCCAAAAAACTTGAAAGTCGTGTCTAGTGGAATAAGTGAGAAATAAACAAAGGAAGAGTTCGCTCTTCCATCTTGCAGAGGGACAGGCATTGACATTGTGCACTGTTCAAGAATCCACCCTAACCCTTCCTGACAGTGGAAGGGGTTGGTGTGCATTGCTCCAGGATCCATCCTGACACAGGCCTCCACAATATAGTAGGAAGCACCATCTTTGCTAAAATAAGCCCTCCCATCCCACCTCCTTTCCTGTGCCCAGGCGTCCATTCTTCATGAGGTGCTGTGGATGGAGGAAAGGTAAGAGAAGGTGCTATGAGTTCAGTAGGGAAAAGCAGATACATAATCAACCTACAGCACAAAGCAACCCGAAAGCTAGCTTTAGAGATCATGTGGGCATGTCACTCCCTGCTAGAGAAGCAAAGAGACTACAGTGAAACTGGAAGCTGGTTCTGAAGGGCAGGTGGGTTGAGGTAGAAGGCAGGAAGGTCACTGTGGGTGGGGACTGATGTGCCCATGTGACCTATGGTAGGTGATCAAAAGCTGTGATGAGCTTGTATCAGAGCCAGCACAAGGGATGGTGTCTGGCTCCAGGAGCAAACTCCTTTCTTGCTAGAAGAGTGGCAGGAGTCCCCTTTTCTAGTCAGCCACACACTCACTCTCAGCCCCTCCCAAGACCACTTGTACCCTGGTGGTTCTGCACCAGTGACAGAAGAGTAAATCGCTTTGAAGTTACTGATGGAATCCACAGGGTGATGTGTTTGTGATTTAGAGTCATGATCTTTCCAGCCTCTGTTAGGAACAGGTGTATGGTTGCTTGTTATGTAGAGAGAGCAATATCTGCCAAGGAGGTCAGTAAGGCAGGACACAACCAGATCACATGGAGACTTGAAAATGATGCAGGGAGGTCTCAACAAGATTCAGGAGTCACCAGAGACTTTTGATGGTGTAACAATTGCTTGAGTGGTAATTCCACAGCATGGCCAGGTGGGCCAGCAGACCTATTGGAAAGATAACTCCCTGGGTGAAGGGTTACACTTTTTCCTCAACAGGATGAAGTGATTCAGTGGGGAGGGAGGAAGAGTCAGTTAGACTGACTCTTGTCCCTTGGCTTTCAACTTTGAACTTTCATGTCTAGAGTTGTTCATTTATACAAATACTTAAAAAGTAGCATTAACTATCTGACCAATAGTATGTAGCCAGAGAGCACATGGGGTGGGATGGGACTTGTCCATATACACAGGCGTCTTTAAAGAAGGTACGGGAGCCAGACAGTCTAGCCTAATTGATGAGCTTCAGGCCAGTGAGAGGCCCTATATCAAAGGAGGGGAACTGCCTTCATGAGGATGGCCCCAGCCCTCCACAGACATGTTTATGCAATACATGCATCCACACCTGCATGTATACATACATATATATGCATTAAAAGTGAATAAGTATGGCCAACTGATTGAAATGCCAATTTTGTAATGCCCAGAGGATTTGGTAATGGAATGAAACCAAAGGTCTCTGTCTTTTAGGATCTCAGACTAAACATTATGCCTGTGTAGGTGGACTTGTGCTGGTAGGGCCCAAATCCAAGGCTTCATATGTGCTGGTTGTGTGCCTCACCCCTGAGCTGCTTCTCAACTGAACATGCATTTTTTAAAGGGAGCTCATAGAACTTATGTATGATTCATGTGAGAGTGGCTTTCTTGGTTGAAGAACATTAGAGGACCTTTTTGCTTGGGGAAAGAAAAATGAAAATTCTAAACTAGGCCAAATTGATGCAGATACATTCAGACATGTGACACCAGTGTAAAGAAATCTAGTATTTGTTTAGTAAACTAAAATGAATCTGTTGTGCCTTTTGAGGCAGAAGGAAAAGGAAGCCAGGACAACAAGCTTTAGAAAGGTGAAGAACTAGGCATGGTAGCACATTCCTGTGATCCCAAAAGCAGGCAGAGGCAGGATGTTACTGCACACTGCGGGGCCATCTTGCTCTGTATTATAATAAGCTCCAAGCAGAGTAGGGCTATGAACCACATCCAACCACAAACAAGAAGAGAGAGATGGAGTTGGTAGTGAGTGGTTCAAGTTATTTGTTAAAGAGAGAAGAGACACCTACTAGAAGAATAGCCCCCAAAAGCTTGGGTCAGAGACCACTGGTTATCAGGATCACTCAGGAGCCAAGTTAAAGCTCTTAGGCTCAGCCTGCCCCTACTCTGTATGAGTAGATCTGGGGTCGGTTGTTAGGATCTATAGTTATACTATATTTTGGGAAATCTTTTGTTCAGCTTTCCTTTTCTAAATACATGCTAAGCACTTAGCATCCTTCAATTTCATATTCTTCCCATAGAGTCCAGATACTTGCTCTGGTGTTTAGTGTGTTTGTTCAAGCACAACAGTGTATCAATACCCAGTGTGTTGGATAGTAGGGTAAAGACCCTGCTTGTGAGGTCAGTGTGTTTGATCAACAAGGCACAGAGGCATCTGCCCCAGAGCCAAAGACCTAGGAGGAGCTGTGGAGGTTGACTCTGGTATTTGCCATGTTCAACAAGGAGGCCAAATCAAGCCCCAGCTCATTTACAAGTCAGCAGGCTTGCTGTGTAAGCAAGCCATGTGATTGCACTCACATGATAACCTTCAGAGTCTAGCATGCCACTCATAACAAGTAAGACTGCCCTGTAGGATTTCACTGTAATGAGACTGTTTCATTGAGAGAGCTCTTTAGAGAGGACTGTGTAAACTCAAAGAACTGGTAGGAAGATAGCTGCTGGGAGTATAAGTCTGTCAATGGGAGCCACCTAATATTTTGTAACAGCTGCCCCAGCCTCTCTGGTTAGTTTTTCCTCTTCAGCACTGTCCCTCAGAAACGTAATGTCTTTCCTGAATTCAAGGAGCAGGCCAGTGAGTTGGTGCCTTGATTCTGCCTGGCATCACCTAGCATCATTGCACATCTTGATGGTAAAATCAGCATCTAGGGTTTTGAGGCAGTGGCTCCCAATGGGGCCTTCCTCAGTGCCCAGGGCATCTTGTTCCAGCTCCTGCCACCAGAGTATCCTGCTTCTAGAGAACAGGATCATTCTTCCTTCTCCATTATGAAGAACCATTATATGGTACCAGATAGGTTTGGTGTTTGTACGGTGTGTTTCTTGGGCATGGCCTCCTCTGCGTCATCTTTTCTAGAATCACCAGCTAGGGATCTGTCTTGGAGAACCATGCCTACTTTCCTCGCCATGGTAAGATGAGCCCCCTGAGAAGTGCTGCCATCTGCCAGCCCTTTAAGGTCTAGTTAGGGGCACAGCCAAGGCCCAGACTAAGGTCTTTTGTAATTTTTAGCAGTGTTTTTAACCTAATTCAGCATAACTCCATCTTTGCTTCTAGTGAGCATAGGTACACAGAGGCACATAGTAGAGGGCCCTGAGCAATGGCGATTGCTTTTCTCCTTGAACCTGTCTTCTCCCCTTCTTGCACTGCAGGGCTTCTCCAGCTCACATGGTGGGCACACGAGCTCTTCTCTTAGCTGTCTTTAGAGGCCAGCTCTGTGTGTGGCCCGGAGCTTTGCATGGGCAATACGGACCTTTAGTGCACCCAAGAACTCATTGTTTCTGGCATGAGTGGCTGCAGATTACTTTAGGTTTTGGCCTTTGGTAGATACAGCCTACTCTCCCTTGAAATAGAAACCAAATTAGATAGTAAATGTCCGACCACCAAAATGAACAAATGAGAAAGGCAAATGGTCATTAAAAAATAAAAACAAACTTTGTGTATCAGCTAAAGCACTGAAGGGATGTTATCTGCATCCTCTTGGCTTTCTATGGTGAGTTCCCATCTCAGTAGAGGAACACAGGTGGCAGCCAGCCAACAAGTGTGTCACAAGTCAGGGTAGGTTAGTGACTGTCAGACCACCAAAGTCCAAATGTGTTTACAGAAGGGCAGTGTTCTTGTCATATACCTCTGTATGGAATGTGTAGGAATGCTCCCTAATGAGAGTTCAGGTCACTCAGCAGAGGACCTGCCCTTCCGGGTGTGTCCTCTGCCTGGACCTTTACAAACTGGTAAGTCCTACCTCTAGTCCTGTGGAGCTGTAGCTACCATTGTGACAGTGTAAGCTCCAAACGGTTTGACACATAAAATGCAAGATGACGTCACTATGAGGTGAATGAACAAGACGGCAGGCTAGGTGAAGGGGTCAACAGTGTCTCCTTCAAGCTGGTGGTTTCACAAGCCACTTTATTGTGAGGTTCCGGTAAGCAGTGGTGATATTGTATTGAATTCAGGAGGTAGTTCAGATGTTGAATGTAGCTTTGGAGCCAGCTTTATTACCACTGAGCTGTGTGACACTGAGAGGGCCCTTGTCGACCCCTCGCTGCTTCTGTACCCATCCTAGCTGTGCCTGGTCACCTCTAAGAGGAGTGCCTTTCTCGGCTTGGAATCTGAACTGTGCTAAATTTGAGACTCAGTGTGGTGGTTGGGAGGAATTTCACCTACCTTCCTGCATGGTGTTCTATAAACTTTATCAAGATACGCTGTTTCCACTTTCCTTTTAGCCTTTTGAGAGATGACTGAGAGGAAGCCCAAGTAACAGGCAGATTACAGGGCCTGTGTGCCGAGGACGAAGGAAGGTGCTGGTCTCAGGTGCAAGTCAGTTATCCACAGATGTTAACCTGTCTGACCAGCAAGAGACGAGAAAACTGCACTGGGCTTGTTAGCCTTAAAATTCCTACAGATTGGTAAACACTACAGGTCCCCCTTCATTGAAAGAGAGAAAAGCAAAATGCTCCTTTATGTCTTTTGTCTAAATGTGCCTGAAGAGGAGGCCCAGTAATGTTGCTGTTTAAAGGACAGGCCGAATACAGAAGAAGCCTCCTTTAATTCGGCTTTTTGTTTAAATCATTAGAGTATTTACTGCTTACAAAGCAAAACACACTGAACCAGCGATGCCGCCCACATTTGTGAGAAACTGCCATACTCACAGCAGAGCACCGTGGCGGTCCTTACATTGAAAAAGCAGAACCTATTTGGGGTTGGGATGATCAAACCCAGATGCTTTTCAAAAATTATATTTTCAATGCGTTTATATGTCTGTCACAAAGTGTGCTACATGCTAAAAATATTTTCCTTTGTAGGCCAAGGGAAATTGCAAACCACACTGAGGGAACACACATAAGATGGTTTTTAAGTGTGCTAAGGGCACCCAGCCTCAGCTTCACAACACACCACGATTCATGCTCCAAAGCATCACAGTTCAATTTTTCTTTAATTTCAGCAACTTTATTGCCATAAAAACATATGGGAGGACGGCCAAAGTCAATACATAGAACTTAGGACCAGACTCCATGGCAGTGAGTGAGCAGGACTCACTGGAGATGACACCTTCAGTGTTGCTGTGTTTCTCCTGGAATGGAGAGTCACCCTTTATCAGACAAAGGTTTAACCTCGTTCTCTCTCCTACACCCTTCCCCAGGGATGCTGTCACTTCTGCTCTGCGCCACCAAGCAAGCGTGCGCTTCCCTTCAAGACCTCGTGTTTATCATGAAGTCTGTTTATCCAGAATTCTCACTGGCCTCCCTGCCTCAAAGTGTGTTTCTTTTGTCACTGGTTTTGTAGTTAGGAACATCTGCCTGAGTTTCAACAAATCCTCCAAGAAACTATGTATGGCAAACCCAAGAATATATAGTTGTCTACTATCTGAATGTAGTTTTTAAATCTCCAGTGTGTGAGTCTTTTCTGTCACTTTCCAGATTACTTTTTTTTTTTTGAGACATAGTTTCTTTGTGTAGTTTTGGAGCCTGTCTTGGAACTCACTATGTAGACTAGGCTGGCCTGGAACTCACAGAAATCCGCCTGCCTCTACCCCTCAAGTGCTGGGATTTAAGGCGTGCGCCACCATCACCCAGCTCCAACTTACTTTTTAAGACTTTTTTAAATCATATGTCTACGTGTGTGAATACCACATGTGTGCACATAGCCAAAGAGGCCAGTAGAGCACATCTGATCCCCTAAAGCTAGAGTTACAGGTGGTTGTGAGCCGCTGGATGTAGGTGCTGGGGACCAAACTTGGATCCTCTGGAATAACAGGAAGCACTCTAAGCACTGAGCCTTCTCTCTAGGCCCTCTAATTTTGGTGGTGTTTGTTTATTTATTTGTTTTTGAGTGAGACTCTCACTAAACCTGACGCTCACTGGTTACTAGACTGACTGGCTATCAAGCCCCTGGGATTTTCTTCTCTCTGCCTCCCAGTTGTGGGATCATAGCCCTAAGAACTGTATTTTTAAATATAATTTAATTCTTTCCTCTTCCCCATCTTGCATATTAACACACCCACAATGAAAGCAAAGCCACCATTTTATTGAAGAGGCTCTACTGGGTACATCATGCATGATAACGATGAACTTTTACCCAGATGTCTGCAAGATAAACATTGTTGTGCCCTTTTTATAGCTGAAGAAACAGAGTCTGTCTAACTTGGAAGCCCGTGTTAACTAGTCCATTGGGTTTCTGATCTTCCCGCAGCTGAGTCTTGTCGAGCTGATAGATTCAGAGAGCAGTGTAGCAGGGGTGTCACATCTCACTATATGGCCTTCGTTTCTTTGTTTTGACACAGAGTATTACTATGTGTCCCAGGCTGGCCTTGAACTCTTGATTCTTCTGACTTGATGTTACAAATGCTGAGATTACAGATGTGATCACCACATCTGTCTTTGTTTCCCCATATTCCTGTAATAACAGACGGCCTATTGTTTTATATAAGAAGGGGCTAGTAATGGAATTATTGATTTTCCTTTGTAATAAGAAATATGAGAAAGAAAACCTGCTTCCTCCTATCTGCCACTTGTCAGTGGAAGGGACAGGTGCTTGTTTACAGTGGTTCAGATGGGCCATATCTCTACAGGCTCCGTCCAACGACACTAGGTTCCTGCGGTTGTCAGTTCAGGCAATTTTATCGTGATGTCACAACCCAGTTATTTTTGAGGCCTTTGAAAGTTTACTTTGGTTCAAAATACCAGACAGGCTTTTGTCTCCGGGAAAAAGGTGGGGGTGGGAGGGGTGGAGGAATTAAAGGTGACTGTTGTGTCTGCCTTGTACACCATCTCATTTCACCCTCAGTTACGTGTGTGTGTCTCACAGTCTCAGAGAGGTGGTGTGATGTGAGTGTTCAAGAAGCAGAGACAGAGTGCCTCAGTCCTCAGGGGTGCCTCGCCCATTACACCTGGGCTTCATCCTGGGACAGTGAGGCCAGATTCACAGGACAGCATTGAAAACAGCAACAGCTCAGTTGGTTGTGCTAGCCTGTTTTCTGGTGACCTTAAAACCTCAGACAGCAAGGCAAGGAAGATAAGAAGCACAGCTAAAACAGACCACAATATGTATGTAATAGGTTAAAACCCACACCAGGAGAGCAGTCAGGACAAGGCGGCGCTTGGTGGCAGGGTGTTCACCTTGGGTTCCATGGGTAACTCAGAGAAGGGGAGAGTCCTAGGAGACTGCTAGCTTTAATACAGTCTGAGGTACGTAATAGAAACATAAATTGTCTGATGGGCTCTTGCACTGTGGCTCTAAGGGGTGCAGCTTCTCCCTGCTGTCTGACTGCTGAGCACAGAAGCTGTGCTGTGTGTAGAGAGGCTGGGTTGATCCCCGCTAGAGAGCAGTTATGTTTGGTATCTAGAGAACAATGAGGGCTTGCTGCTTGGCTGATCAATGTAGGATCAAGTTCACATTCCCCAGCACCCACTCTCCCACCTCCACACACAGTGGGTGGAAGCAGAGGAAGGGAGGGCAGGTCCTTTTTCACCCTGGGAAATGTGAGCTCTGGCTTTCCTAATATGGACACAGCTGGTCCTGGGGAGCATTAAACATTGATTTAATCCACTACTGGAGGAACATCTCAGGAAGAAGAAAGGGACTAGTAACCAATAAGCACAGGTCATTCCATTGTGTTCCCAGAGTACCCCCTTCCATGGAGCTAAGTGTTTGGTGATCAAACATTCTGGAAACTGGCTTTCTGTCATAATTATTTATATGAGAGTCAGAAACCCTAGTCTCCAAAGGTGGTAGATTTTACATTCTGTGTGTGTGTGTGTGTGTGTGTGTGTGTGTGTGTGTGTGTGTGTGTGTGTGTGTGTGTGTGGGTGTGTGTGTGAGAGAGAGAGAGAGAGAGAGAGAGAGAGAGAGAGAGAGAGAGAGAGAGAGAGAGAGAGAGAGGAGAGAGAATTTTTATAATACTTGTTAATAGAGATGATTCAGGCCCAGTCTTCTGTTTGTAAATTGTGACTTATTTAGGTTCCTTTTGGAGGCCTGATGGCAGGCAATCTAGTCTAAGTAGTCAAGTTTTATCAAAGAATAGATTTTTCTGGGGACGTAGACTCCCTAGTAGCCCCTCCTTCAGGGGTACATGGAGCAGTGGTATGACCATAAACACATACTTCCATATACTGTACAATACCATACCATATCATACCCCAGGAAGTGATGGGAAGATATCCATATGTGCTATTGGCTTTCTAGCTAGTAAAATACCAACAGACCGTATATATGTGCCTTTGGGGAGATGTTTGTCATTAATTATCCCAGAACGCTTGCATTTACATGTGTGTGTGTGTGTGTGTGTGTGTGTGTGTGTGTGTGTGTGTGTGTGTGTGTGT
>CABHPR010140258.1:0-15764 GCA_902168415.1 Peromyscus melanophrys | reverse complement strand
GCCTTTCCTGGATCTCGCTCTGTAGACCAGGCTTGCCTCAAACTCACAGAGATCTGCCTGGCTCTGCTTCCCGAGTGCTGGGGTTAAAGGTGTAAACCACCACCGCCCGGCCTAAACTTGACCTTTCTGTAGTTGGTTGGTGTATTAATATGTTAGGCAATTGGTAAAAATCTATTCAGAGGAGCTGGGAGTGGTGATCAACCAATACTAGGGAAGCTGAGGCAGGGGGATTGGAGTCAAGGCCAGCACGGGCTGCCTGAGACCTTGTTTTAATATCCCTCCTCCCAAAAAACCTACTCAGAGAATCACATAATGGGAAGCCTGTTTTATTTTGCACCAGTTTTTGGAGAAACTTGGTTTTTCAATCCTACTTGGTATTAATTTGAGGTGTTGCTGTTTACTGGAACATGACCATTCTACCATGACTCCATCAGATTTTTTTTATTAAGTGCTTTAAAAAATTGAGACATTAGCTGTTGTTTGGATTTGTTTATTTGTTGGAGACGGGGATCTCATGTAGCTCAGGCTGACCCTGAATTTCTGCTCTTTTGGCCTTAGCCTCCTACGTGCTAAGATTATATGTGTATGCTGCCATAGGTACCTAGCTGTGTTTTGGAATTTTGAGACATGGTCTTGCTATGTAGCCCAGGTTGGCTCCCAGCTTGCCATCTTTCTACCCCAGCCTCCCTGGTGCTGGGATTGAATGTGTGCTCTACCATGGCCTGCTCCTCTTCATTCTTGAAGATATTTTTGTGGGATGTAAAATTGGGGGTGGGTGGGTGGAAGTTCTTTTCTTTTGGCACCTGAAATTGTTTTTGGTGAGCGCTGCTTTCGTTCAAATAGTTTTTCTCTGGTAGATCCTGCTGTTTCTCTCCTGCTGCTTTTAAGACTTTGCTCTTTGTCTTTAGAAGCTTGACTATGATGTGTCTTGGTATAGAATTGGGGGGTCATATTTGGGGGTTACTTGGTTTCTTAAAGCTATAGGTTTATGTCTGTTGCCATGTTTAGAAAATATTGGACACTGTTTCTTTCTTTTTCTTTAATTTTGTTTTGTTTTGTTTTTTTTCAAGGCAGGGATTCTCTGTGTAGCCTTGGCTGGCCTGGAACTCACCGAGTTCTGTCTACTTCTGCCTCCTGAGTGCTGGCATTAAAGGTGTACGCCACCACAGCGGGGCTTGGTCACTGTTTCTTTAAGCCCCTTTCCAGCTGTGCTTTCTTTCCTGATCCATCCAGAAGTCTGTTTCTTTTGGTCTTTCCCTGGTCCCTCTGTCTGGCTGTTGAATTCACCCACTGAAGTGTGTGTGTGTGTGTGTGTGTGTGTGTGTGTGTGTGTGTGTGTGCGTTTATGTTCTAAAATTTTTCCATCTGGCTCTTCTTTGTTTTAACCATGCCCGTGATTGCTCACTAAAACCCTGATATGATGGCTGCAGATGAATGCATTGCTTACCATGCATCAGATTTGATTCCCAGCAATGCAAAACCCAAAATCGAAACGAAACTTTTGCCAGCTAGTTCTAGCATTTCTATCATCTCCATTTAAGCTTTGGCAATCACCTTGTCCGCGGCATCAAGAAGATGCACACCAGCATCGCCACCACCCACCCATACACCTTTGGGATCTTCACCAGTAAAGGCCAGCTCAGAGTTAAAATCTCCCCAGGAATCTTACGCTGGGAGAAGGAAAAGATGGAAGCCCTGGCGTCAGCTACAGGAGCGACTTGCCTCCCAGGAAGCCGTTTTCACGCAGTTCTGACAACTCAGGACCACCTTGCAGGAGAAACTGGAGTAAAGACAAGGATGGGTGGGTCAGCAGTGGACAAGAGCACCTCAGCCCAGGACTGTGTAGTTATGACGGCTCTTGCTCCTGTTTAAAACTAAACCTCACGCCAGCACCCTGAAGATGGATTCCCTTTGCTTGTTCCTCTTCCCCATATGGCCACACTGGCTAAAACTCTCTCTGCGTCTCCTCTAGCTGGAATATTGAGCATGGGCCAAGGCTAGCTTGTTGTACTTGCCAGCACTGAGGCCGGTACCCTAGAAACTCTGCTAACAGTCTCATCCCGTGGCTTTCTAAGTCACGTTGTTCCGTGGATGTAATTTCTAACAAGATTTAAAGATTAAGCAAAGCTTAAATTTGAAGTAGACTTTCAAAGTAAAGTAAAAACATATGAGTCAGTTGACTTATCTCTAAGGAAGTTCCTTCAGCAAATGAGGGAAGGGGGGTTTTATGAGCCCCATTGTTTAGGTTTTAGGTTTGAAAGAGGGTGCAAACTCCGCTCAAGTCCCAACTGCAAACATTGTGGCCAAATAAGCTTAGATTGCTTGTTTTAACTTTCTTGTTTACGATGACTTTAGGAACACTATCTCTGGCGGCAACTCGAATTGTATCAGCTGTGTTGAAGTTTTTGACTCTCAGACAACAGGAAACTAGATCCCAGGGTTAGGGGCCTCTTTCCTGTCCCAAATCCTCACTTTCTTGCCTATCTTGTTTCAATCTTTCCTCATTCACATGAAGGTTTTCCTAGATCTTGGTACAAGTGATTTTTAAAAAATATTTATTTTAAAGTTTGTCCCTGGTGAACTATTTAAAGTTTATTTATGCAAGGCTGTAACACGTGTTTAGTGCTCACACCAAGAGCCCACACCAAGTGCCCACACTGAGATGCTGGAGTTTAAATCCTGTGCCCAGTGAGGTCACAGCAATGTACATTAAACTAGTAAGTTGTTTATGTTATTTGAGTGCACTGAGAAGCAGGCTCTGGAAATTGGGGTTCCTTACTCCTCGTTTCAGACCCACGCATGTTTGTCTCAAAATGTCTTCCAAGTCTGTGGCAGGGAGAGAGAACAACAAAGCAGCCCAATAGCAAAAATGTCATATCCTTAAAAATCAGAAGGCAAGTCAGTGCTAACAGAGGTCACTATTCTTCTTTTTTCAGAGCTGAGGACCGAACCCAGGGCCTTGTGCTTGCTAGGCAAGCGCTCTACCACTGAGCTAAATCCCCAACCCTGATGAAGTCACTATTCTTTATTGATGATATGAAAGTGCCTAGAGTGGGAAAGAACAGCCAGAAGCAACTCCAGCTGACTGCCTCGACTTCCCCAATAGGTTCCTGCAGGATGTCCTGAGCACCTGAGTCAATGATGTCATTCGCTCTATCACCTAGCCCTTACTATTTATATTTTACTTTGCATTGTGGTATACTTAATAAACTTATTCAAAAGCAAAACTATAAATCCTGTAGATCATTCTCTGGGCTGTGTAGAACAGTCACACTGATTGAGACCTTGGTTTTTCTTTTAGCCAGGCCCGCTTGGCTGGTGGTATTGAAACAGAAACCCTAGAACAATGCACCCTAAAGAGTTAAAGTTTCCCTTGAAATCCCAAGTTGACCTCTCAGGAAGAGATTCACAGTTCTGACACTTTGCTCATAGTCAACACTATGATTTCTGGGCTTTGGATTCAACTTTTGCTAAAACAGTCCAATTAGGAGAGGCAGGGAGAAATCAGGAATTCCTCTCATTTTGGTTAAGCCCAAAGAGAAAGAACTTCATCTTCCTTTAGCAATTTCTGTTTCCTAATTTCTTTGGAATATGGGGAAACTGAGGCAGGTTTGTGAATGTAAGTGCTCAGCAA
This sequence comes from Peromyscus melanophrys, assembly GCA_902168415.1. Taxonomy (NCBI): domain Eukaryota; kingdom Metazoa; phylum Chordata; class Mammalia; order Rodentia; family Cricetidae; genus Peromyscus; species Peromyscus melanophrys. Next base: position 12,130 of record CABHPR010140258.1, on the reverse strand, counting down.
CAATGTAAGTAGTTTGTGATGGAAATGAGGACTTAGGGGTACAATGTTCTTTAACTCTCCGGTTGCAGAAGCCTCCTGAGACATTGTCATAGTTGGGGGAAGGAGGGCGGCATTTGATATTGTCCAAGGCCAGCTTCCCTAGCCAGTCTCTGCTGACACTCACAGCTGGGAAGAAAGGATTCAGGGTCCTTCTTAGGCACCTGCTGAGTTTTATCTGTGCTCCTCATATGGCCTGGCCGCCATCACCACTGGGGAAGTTCTAACTCACCATTCCATGTCCATGACCTCCTCTACTATTAGCAAGAAGGGGAGGTCACTTAGGGTGAATGGAGTCCAGCTTTTCCAGGTCCAACTGTTGGGGCGGCGACATGAGTTCAGCATTGCCCTGGGTGGGTGTCTCCTCCTGACACTTGGCAGTTCTCTGAGAGTGCCCTCAAAGGGAGGTGTGGCTGCCTTCTCCTATCCCAGCAGAGCTGGAAGTTTGGGCCTTCTGCAGAAGTGGATGAAGCTAGACTGGCAAGATTGCTCAGTGCGTCAAAGTGCTTACCACCCATCTGGTGACCTGCGTTCTATCCCTGGGACACACATGGTGGAAGAAGAGAAGATAACTGACTCTTGCAAGTTGTTCCCTGACTTCTACACTCGTGCTTGGCACATGCACACTCACCCCCCCCCACACACACACACAGTAAGTAAGTAATAAATAACATACAAGGCAGAAGGAAAGCAGGTCGCTTGCTGCTGTCACTCAGGTCCTGGGGCCACAGGCAGGTGTGCTTTCCTCTCGCCACCTGTCAGGATCCTCCTGTGTTTGCTCTGTTGCATTGCCTAGAGTTGATAGCTGTAATTAGAAACAGGGGTTGGTATTGCTGAATCGTTTGTGAAATTGATGACTTTTTTATTTTGTTTAGATTTTTGTTTATTTGTTTTTTGTTTTTTGAGACAGGGTTTCTCTGTGTAGCTTTGGAGCCTGTCCTGGAACTCGCTTTATAGACCAGGCTGGCCTCAAACTCACAGAGATTCGCCTGCCTCTGCCGCCCGAGTGCTGGGATTAAAGGCGTGCCCCACCATGCCAGGCTTGTTTAGATATTTTTGAAACAGGGTCTTATATAGCTTAGGCTGGCTTTGAACTCCCCCCGCCACCCCGCCCTGAGACAGGGTTTCTCTTTGTAGCCCTGGAACTCACTCTGTAGACTAGACTGGCCTTGAACTCACAGAGATCTGCCTGCCTCTGCCTCCTGAGTGCTGAGATTAAAAGTTTGCACCACCACACCCAGCTAAAAATAGATAGATAGATAGATAGATAGATAAATAAATAAATAAATAAATAAATAAATAATTAGTGTTGTGGAATATTACTTTAAGTATGTAAAGGTGTGTTACATTTGTTTATGCCGCATTTGTTTAACTATGTAAAGAAAGGTGTGTTGCTTTTGTTTGTTGCTGTCTCACCTTGCCTGCCTAAGGCACCTGATTGGTCTAATAAAAAGCTGAATGGCCAATAGCTACGCAGTAGAGGGATAGGAGGGGCTGGCGGGCAGAGAGAATAAGTAGGAGGAGGAATCTAGGCTCAGGAGGAGAGAGAGGAGAGAACAAGGGAGAAAGAGAGGGAGTTGCCAGGCAGCTGCCAACCAGCCAGACACAGAGTAGGACATACAGAATGAAAGACAGGTAAAAAGCCCCGAGGCAAAATGTAGGTGAATAGAAACATGTTAAATTAACTTATAAGGGCTGGAGAGCTGGCTCAGAGGTTAAGAGCACTGCTTGCTCTTCCAGAGGTCCTGAGTTCAATTTCTAGCAACCACATGGTGGCTTACAGCCATCTATAATGAGATCTGGCGCCCTCTTCTGGCATGCAGTCAGAACACTGTATACATAGTAAATAAATCTTTTTAAAAATTATTTATTTATTTATTGGTTTTCGAGACAGGGTTTCTCTGCGTAGCTAGCCCTGGCTGTCCTGGAACTCCCTCTGTAGCCCATTCTGGACTCCAACTCGCAGAGATCCACCTGCCTCTGCCTCCTGAGTGCTGAGATTAAAGGCGTGAACCACCACCACTGGGCTTAAATAAATCCTAAAAAAAAAAAAAAATTGTAAGAGCTAGTGGGACAAGCATAAGATAAGACTGAGCATTCATAACTAATAATAACTCTCCATGTCATGATTTGGGAGGTGGTTGGTGCCCCAAAAGAAAGCCGGCTAGAAATTAAACTGGTAGTGGCTACACAGGGAAAAACTGTTTTGAAAAACTCCCATCCCCCTAAAAAAAAGTGTTAGTCTTGCTTTTACTTTTTTTGTATTTATACCCAGAAGTGGAATTGCTGGATTACAGAGCAATTCTTTTTTTCCTCCCAAGCATCGCTGTATAATTTTGCACAGTGATTCTAACACTTTACCTTCAGCAGCAGTGTCCAAGGGTTCTAACCTCTCTGCGGTCAGCACTTATTTTCTGTTGTTCTGTTTATCTTTTCAGACCCAGAGCCATGGGCCTGGCAAGCTTTCTACCATGCCAAGTACATCTTCACCCTGGTATCAGCTAGTCTAGTGGATGTGAATCGGCTTTGATTTGCATTTGCCTGGTGATTGCTGATTGGAAGCAGCGTTCCGTGTCCACGCTGACACTATGTTTATCTTTGGAGAAATACCTACCCTGAACTTAATTTTAAATGTATTTGGCAACAATATACTAGAATTGGAACGATAAAGAGAAGATTAGCATGGCCCCTGCGCAAGGATGACACACAAGGATGATATGCAAATTTGTGAAGCATTCCATATTAAAAAAAGAAGTATACAGAGACCAAAGTCAGTGGACGGTCAAACACAGTGTAACCTGAGGCCATACCAGCAACTGAAAATGGGTCTGTGATATACACAGAATTGAAAATGGCTGTGTGTGCAGTTCATTCCTGTCTTCCATTATAAGTAGAAACTTATTAAAAACCCATCCTCTTCACTAGTAACTGGTTCATTCCACGTGAAAAGGGTTCTTTGGCCAGGTGTGGTGGCTCAGCCTTATAATACAACCTGGGTTACATAGTAACTCCTGTCTCAAAGAAAAAAGGGCCTTTTCTATAAAAAGAAACAGCTTTTTTCAGTTTCTGTTTTTAAGACTAGAGCTATTTGCTTTGCAAAGTTGCAGCTGTTTTCAAAACAGGCGATTCCAAACTATTCAGAGTTCTAGAATCTCTGATGGGCCTTATCGCCTGCTACCAAGTCAACATGGGGACGGTTTTGTATTTTTTAAATTTGACAATAAAATATTTATTGCAGTTTCTGTCTCTCTGCGTGACAATGAAAGCCCGTTTTAATTGTTGGTGTTATAAATATATAAATATAAATAAAAATGGAGTTGCTAATAGATGCATACTAATGACTTTCCAGAAAGATCCTCCAATAATTAGAGTCTAATTAAATGCACATTTAAAAAAATGTTTGCAATTGTGAAGGTTAGTTCTTTAGAAGATGAGAAGAAATAACCGAGGGGAGGAGGCTGTGGAGTTGGGAGTGGATGTTTCATTTGCTCAGATGAGGGCAACGACTCAGGTTGAGGTCCAGGGAGCAGGGGCGCTTTTGCATTCAGAAGACAGAGGGTCCCGGGTCGCTGGCGTGAGGATACCTGTCCCAGGACACGTACTACTGAGACTGCAGGGTCCTTCCCAATCACTCCCAGGGATTCTTCCCTTCTGCTTTTCCCCGGGACAGGAGGGGCGATCGTCTAGTTCTCTGGCCCTGAGGCGGATGGAGGGTCCTCGCCAGCGCACAGGTTCCCCGGCTTTCACAGCAGGCAATGCACAACTGGGTTCTGTGCTGCGCTCCTGACCTCCGGCGTCTGGACATGCAGCGCCCCCTCGCGGCTGGACCCTCCTGGTGCCGCGACCTTAAACCCCTTGCGGGGACCTCTCAAACCGGTCTCCTCTAATGTCCCTTGATGGCTCTCGGTGCCAGGGAGGGCAACTTGGGGTCCTGAGGGTCCTGAGTGCACTTGTAGCGCAGATGCAGTTGGATCCGAAGCCCTCAGGAACGCGGTGCTTGTCTTGCACCCGATTTGCCCTGGGCTGGCTTGTGGTGCGTGGGGTAAGGGCAAGGTAAGAACCATCTTTCATTGTGCTCTCGGAAGTTGACTTAGATCCCCCTGGTCCAGAATTAAGGGGGAGGGTGCCAATAAACAGTGCTGAGACTACGAGATATCAGTAGACGAGAGGGAAAAACAAATGAATACAAACTCCCAACCCTAGTTTCACAGTCAGCATATTGTGCAAAAATTAATTTGTGATATGTTGTAGGCACAAACACAGAAGCTATAAAAATTAATTTGTGATATGTTGTAGGCACAAACAGACGCTGTAAAAATTAATTTGTGATATGTTGTAGGCACAAACACAAAAGCTATATTTCTAAAGCTTCAGAATAGGCACATATCTTTGTACTGTACACTTCCATGTTTTTATTATCATTATTTATTTGTTTATTTTAAGACAGGGTCTCTCTGTATAGCCCTTTCCACCCTGGAACTACCATATAGATCAGGCTGGCCTCGAACTCACAGAGGTCCCTCTTTGCTGGCATTGAAGGCAGGTGTGACCATGTCTAACCACTCCTGTGTTTATTGCACCAGTATTTACATTAGCTGAGGTATGCAGAGGTAGCTGTTGGAATACATCTTGTAGGACACAAACAGTACTAACAAACTTAACTGTTCTACAAAGTAGATAAATTGGATTTGATTAAAATTTAAAATTTGTGGACTGAGAGGATGTTGGCTCTGTGGTTAAGATCACTTGCTGCCCTTGCTGTCAACTGGAGTTCAGTTCCTAACGTCCATGTAGGCTGCTCATTGGCATATACTCATTAACAGCTCAATCTTTAAAACATCAACAATGTCATGGTGGTCCATGCCTTGAATCCCATCACTGGGGAAGCAGAGGCAAGCAATCTCTGTGTTTGAGGCTTCCAGGACCTCACTATGCAGCAAGTTCTAGGCCACCCAGCGCTGCACAGTGAGAGCCTGTCAAAATAAAGAAAGAAAAGGAAAGGAAAAAGCACTGGGTGGCAGGTGCTGGCTGGAGAGCTGTCTCAGTGCGAAAGATGTCTTCTAAGCCACGAATGGTGGCACATGGCTTTCATCCCAGCACTCAGCACTCAGGAGGCAGAGGCAAGTGGATCTCTATGAGTTCGAGGCCAGCCTGTCTACACAGTGAGTTCCAGGACAGAAAAAGAAAGGCATCCGCTAGAAGACCCAGGTTCGTTCCCAGCACCCATATAGAAGCTCACAACTGATTGTAACCCCATTTCTAGGGAATCCTACTTGCCTTTTTCTGACTTCCTCAGGTACTAGACATGCATGTGCGCACAGATATACACACAGGCAAAGCAGGCTCATATATAAAGTGAAATTTAAATTAAATAAAAACGCGAAAATTAATTAATTTGCTGAATATGGTGGCGCACGCCTTTAATCCCAGCACTCGGGAGGCAGGGGCAGGCGGATCTCTGTGAGTGACAGGAACTGCAAGGGCTACTGTGGGGAAGAGTTGTGAATCAGAGACGAATGTAGTGATGCTTCTGGCTTTCTCGGGCAGGCCACTGTTTTCTGCTTTTCCAAGAATTGCACTTCAGTGAAGTAACCTGGGATTGGGAACACAGTGGACTCTAGCCCAGGCATCCTTCCGTAGGCAACCGGCTGCTTTCCAGGCACTGTCTGAGACACAAATGCCAGCTGTCTTGCAGCCAGCATTTCTGTGATTATCCTCTGAATATCAGCCAGCGGGTGAAAGTTTAACTCTGGAAGCCCCGGCAGAGCGCTCACTCACCTCAGTGGCAGGGCTGGTGTGGAGTATTACTATCCTGAGATCAGCACAGGAAACAGGAATACAGGGGTAACCAAAAAGGGTAATGTAGCTGGAGAGAGGAAATGGCCTTTCTAACATTCGTTTAAAATGTTGTTGACACTGTGTAATTCCAAGCGTCGTCCTAGGCATTTGCTCCTAGACTTTCACAGGAGCAAAACACAGTCATCTGCCTGCCACAAACTTTAGGGGAACACAGTTCATGAACGGTGTGCTGTCTGGTTTGGGGTCAACTCAACATAAGCTAGAGTCACTGCAGAAGCAGGATCCTCAGTTGAGAAAATGTCTCAAAAGATCCGCCTGTAGGGCATTTTCCTAGTGATTGATGGGAGAGGGCCCAGCCCACCGTGGGTGGGGTCACCCCTGGGCAGGTGTCTTGGGTTCTATAAGAAAGGAGGCTGAGCAAGCCAGTAGGCAGCACCCCCTATGGCCACTGCATGAGCTCCTGCCTCCAGGTTCCTGCCCTGTTTGAGTTCCTGCCCAGACTTCCTTCCGTGATGGGCTATGATGAGGAAGTGTAAGGCAAATAAACCCTTTCCTCCTCTACTTGCTTTTGGTCATGGTGTTTCTCCAGAGCAATAGTAACCCTAACTAAGACACTCAGAGATGTGGAAGGAAGAGCAGTCTTAAGAGTACAGTAAGGTGTGGTGACTCACACCCGGACTCTTAGCAAGCTCTTGAAAGGCTGAGGCAAGAAGACTCCAGAGAGCTGGGTGTGGTGGCTCTTGCCTTTAATCTCGGCAGAGGCAGAGGATCTTTCTGAGGATGAGACCAGCTTGGGGCTACAAACAACAGTGAAAAACAAAATAACAGCCGGGTGGTGGTGGTGGTGGTGGTGGTGGTGGTGGTGGTGGTGGTGGTGGCTGCCGCCTTTAATCCCAGCACTCGGGAGGCAGAGCCAGGCGGAACTTTGTGAGTTCGAGGCCAGCCTGGTCTACAAAGCGAGTTCCAGGAAAGGCGCAAAGCTACACAGAGAAACCCTGTCTCGAAAAACCAAAAAAAACCCCAAACAAACAAACAAAAAAAACCCTAAAAAAAGCCACAGAAAATATAAGGCCAGTGTGGGACACAGAGTGAGAAGCTGTCTGAAAAACAACAAGGAAATCCTAAAACCAAAATGAATAACAAAAACAACAACAAAACAATGACTAGCCTTCATTATTTCATCCGCATGGTATTTCAGGAGATGTGTTCCTGTTTTTCTAGCTGTTCTCTGGTAGATGGGGAGGACCCGGCAGTGAGCAAATTGAAGTCTGAGCACCTGCAGGGGCTGGTCTCTTAGGCCAGTTGTAGTTAAGAGCTGTGATGAGACCAAGCAAGGCCAGGCATAACAACGTCTTTAAACAGTCTGGGGATGGCTAAGAAAGGTCTGAAGAACATTCTCAAGCAGGCTGATTAGTTGCCATTGATAAAATAAAATGAGTATACATTATTTGTGAAAATGAACTATGGAAATCCATTGCTAGTTTTTTTTTGTTATTGTTTTGTTTTTTTGAGTCAGGGTCTCTACATAGCCCTGCCTGTCCTGGAACTCACTCTGTAGACCAGGCTGGCCTTGAGAACTCACAGAGATCCACCTGCCTCTGCCTCCTGAGTGCTGACATTAAAGACGTGCACCAGCATGTCCAGCTTCATGGGGTTCTGACAACATTTTATTCTACATCTACAGGGTTTGTGAGGCAGGAATAAAGGAAATGAAAGAGCTTTGGGGCAATCAGCTGTTTTCCAGGCACTGTCTGAGACACAAATAGTAACAGCAATATCAGCTTCCTCTGAGACTGACAGCATGGTCTTTCACAAATGGTCCGTGGTTAATAAACCTTTCTGAAGAGGCCAGCAGGCACTTACCTTGCTCAGACAAAGCCAGAGACCTCCCAACACAGGAGAAAACCCTGTGGGGATTTTCTAGGTATGCATTTGTTTTTAAATTTTATCTCTGTGTACATGTCCACACATGTCATGTTATGCGTGTGGAAGTCAGAGGATAACTTTGGGGAGCTGGTTCTCTCCTCCAACCATAGGATCTGAGGGTTGAATTCAGGTGGTCAGGTCTGTGCAGCAAGTGCCTCCACCCTCGGAGACATTTCAATGGCCCAAGAAAAATCCTGCTTTACAACTTTAAATAGACCAGCCTGAAGCCAGAAGGTGGAAAGAAACGCTATACATCTGAAGATACAAGGAGATGATACACACACACACACACACACACACACACACAAACACACATAGATTTTTTTTTCCTAAGACAGGGTCTCTCTATGTAGCTCTGACTGTCCTAGAACACTCTATGTAGACAAGGCTGGCCTTGAACTCACAGAGATCTTCCTGCTTCTGCCTCTTGAGTGCTGGGATGAAAGCCATGCCTGGTGAGATATATTCTTTTTTTTTTTTCCTCTGAGACTGGGTTTCTCTATGTAACAGTCCTGGCTGTCCTGGAACTCGCTTTGTAGACCAGGCTGGCCTCGAACTCTGCCCCCCAAGTGCTGGGATTAAAGGCATGTGCCACCACCACCCAGCGAGACATATTCTTTAAAAAAATATTTTTATTTATGTGTTTGTGTGTGAGAGTGTATGTGCGAATATATGTCATGTGTCAGGAGGTGCCCTTGGAGTCCTGAAGACGGTGTTGGATGCCCTGGAGCTGGAGTGACAGGCAGTTGTGAGCTGCCTGACTCTGGTGCTCGGAACTGGATGCGGGTCCTCTGGAAGAACAGTGAGTGTCCTTAACCACTGAACCATCTGTCCAGCCTCTGAGTTTTATTCTTTTTTTTTTTTTATTAACTTTATTTATTTATTTTTTGAAATTACATTCATGATATTCATTAATTACACTCATGATATTAATCACACTTGTGGTATTCATATATAACATTCACAGTATTCATTCAATTATATATATAATATATATATATTTTTAATTTTAAATGTTGAATGTCATTTATTTAAGGGGGAGGAGGTCTTAAATACAGGCTTACAGCACAATGGGAGGACCCTGGAGGGCAGAAGTTCGCTACTGATGTTTTACAATCTTGCTTCTAATCTGTTAACGCCCATTATTCAGGGTACCAGGCAAGGAACTTCCCTTAAGCATTCATGAGGGTGGAACCTGGCAGGGAATTAGCATAGGGAGAATATCAAGGTCAAGGTCTGCAAGCAAGGCAACAGTTACCCAAAACGGGGGCCAGGATCCTACAGGTCCCCCTTTTGTTAAAAAATGAGCTTCTGACTTGGGTTGCGTGGGACGTCAGCAGGTCACCTTACCCGTCATGGAGATGCCTGTCCAGGCCACACAGGTGCTCTGTCTTAGGTTGGTGATTGCCCCCCAGGCGTTACCCGTCTCTGAATACTCATTGTCATACAGGCTCAATCGTGTGTGAGCTGCAGAGTTAACTGCTGCCAAAGATCTCAAAGTGGCACTGGGCTTGCAATCTGTGTTCGATACAGAAAAGACCAACAGAGGTCCTATCTCACCCTTAGCCAGTAGGCTAAAGGCAACTGAGCCATTCCCTTCCTTAACAAGCCATACTGTACGTTGGTGTCCTTGTAAGATAGTATCCCAAAAGCAACTGGTACTTGAGTTTATAAATTTATAATTTTCAAAGCCAATCGAGATGTATATAGCTACTGAATTAAATTTATCATGCCCCATAGAAAGAGAGATTAACTAACTGTGGTAGCTACTTATGTTGCCAGGGTCTCCATTGTGCTAGCTGTAGTAAGCAATTATGAAATGGTAATCCCAGAAAGAGTAGCAGTGGTGGGCGCCATTGCTATAACAGCAACAGCAGCAGCAGCAATGACAAATTCTCTTCTGGATTGTGTGGACATCCACTGGCGTGGATACAACTCCAGAAACACGTACTGCCAAGGCCCATTTTTCTTGATCCCAGCACGACTTTAGCTGGCAGCTCTTCTGGAGAATCCATTCTTATGGTTACAGTTCCTAGGCTTACATTAATGCTTGCCAAAGCTGGAGATGTTGGGTTCTCAATCTCCATTGACATCAGAAGGATAGATTTTTTTCAAGAAGACCCATTAAGTCTCTGTCATGTTGGGCTTCAGCAGCAGCCACAGGGCCCATTCAGTGCTCAGGAATCCAAAGAAGAACCTCATTGTCCTGAGGAAAGACATAAACAGAACCCCAGGGCCACACCAACACTAGGTCGGGTCTCCTCCACGTGTTAGTAGAAAGATCCTTCCATCGCTCCAGAGGGTGATTTGCCACAGGAGCTCTCCAGTGCTTGTCTGCATCGGGTATTCCAGCAGAATCCACCGATAAATTCCAGTAGAATCCACCGATAAAAAATTTAAAATAGTCTGATTGTTCTTTATTTTATATCTAGAATCCACTTATGAGTGAGTACATACCATAATTGACTTTCTGGGATTGGGTTACCTCACTCAGGATGATATTTTCTAGTTCCATCCATTTGCCTGCAAATTTCATGCTTTCATTGTTTTTCTCTGCTGAGTAGTACTCCATTGTGTATATGTACCACATTTTCTTAATCCATTTCTCAGTTGACGGGCATCTAGGTTGTTTCCAGGTTCTGGCTATTACAAATAGTGCTGCTATGAACATAGCTGAGCATGTATCTTTGTGGTATGATTGAGCATTCCTTGGGTATATGCCCAAGAGTGGTATTGCTGGGTCTTGAGGTAGATCTATTCCTAGTTTTCTGAGAAACCGCCATACTGCTTTCCACAGTGGTTGTACAAGCTCGCATTCCCACCAACAGTGGAGGAGTGTTCCCTTTGCTCCACATCCTCTCCAACATTAACTGTCATTGGTGTTTTTGATCATAGCCATTCTGACAGGTGTAAGGTGGTATCTCAGAGTCGTTTTGATTTGCATTTCTCTGATGATTAAGGATGTTGAGCATTTCTTTAAATGTCTTTCAGCCATTTGTAATTCTTGTTTTGTGAATTCTCTGTAGCTGTATTTATAAGAAAAAAGAAACACTGTAGCTGTATTTATAAGAAAAAAGAAACACACAAAGCCAAAGTAAAGAGAAAAGCCAAAGAGGTCAGAGCTAAGAGCCTTAACCGCTTTCTGTTCGCTAGTCTCTCCTGAAGCAACGTCTCTCAGCTCAAAAGGGGGGTTGTCCTTAAATAGAATTCTGTTCTGCCTTCTGATTGGTTGTAAACCCAACTGCCTAACTGCCTCATCATTACTTGTTCGCCAGACTCTGGCTATGGCTTGCTAATAGCTCTGACCCCTAGGCAACTTTATTTATTAACATATAACATTTAAATAAAAAAGAAAATATCACCATATTTCCCCTTTTCTATTTTAAAAAAAGAAAAACGCTTATAACTAACATAAGAAAAACTATACACTGAAGTACAATAACTATATACAATATATACAAGTAATAACTACCTAAACAATATCTAGTCTATTTTTATTTAACAAGTTCAGAGAAAATAATTCTATTATCTATTATCTATCCTAGTGTATCTAATTCACTTTCTATCCTAATTAATCTTCAACTATAACTAAATAATCTTCAACTCCTTCAGAGACCCAAGAAGGAAATAACATTACCTAACAAAAATAAAAACTTCCAAAAAAAATTGTGAGTTGACAGAAACAGCCAGCCGCCTGGACAGTCACCTGAGGTTTCTCCGCAGTGTTGGGGCATCATCTTCAACCTATAGGCTTAGTGTATCTGACAGACTCATTTGTGAAGTAAGATGTACACAAGGTCAACAGTTCAACCTCACCTTGGGTGAGAGCAGTCCATGTACCAGAAACACCTGAATTCCATAAGTGTCATGTCATGATTCAGGATTTTAAATTCTGGAAATTGTTGATGGTTTTTTAATTCAGCTGTCCATTCTTCTTGACCGTGTATGTGTGGCTTCATCTCAGCATCCCGTACTTTTCCACATCCCTCTATTAAATGCCAGTCTGCTATTGAAAGGCGTGAGCTTACTCTTCAAGAATAACTGTTTCAGCTGCTGGTCCATTGCACATCAGAAGCCATCGGCTCACTGCCTGTTCAGCTGCCTTTAAAGAAAAAGGCACTGTACCTTTTGCAGATTGCGAAGGCCACTTCAGGGATGGTGCCATATTGTCCTGGCCTCAGACGATGCCTTTTGATAAAGCCATAACCATACTTGTTTTGACAAGAATCGGTAGTTCTTTGTTTCATTTCTGTCTGTCCATTCTGTCCTGTTGTCAGCAGTTGATTCGAGGATACTTTGTTGTCCAGTGGCCAACTTTTGCCACAATGAAAGTTAACTCCATACGCAGTTTCTTCAATGCCCATATTCT
>CABHPR010140256.1:25528-43189 GCA_902168415.1 Peromyscus melanophrys | reverse complement strand
TGTGTGTGTGTGTGTGTGTGTGTGTGTGTGTGTGTGTGTGTGTGTGTGTATTCACCTGTCACAAAGTGTCTGCTGTTTCTTAGCTCCTATGTTTTCTTGGTATTGTTCTCTGTGTGTTCCTCGTAAACTCAAAATCCTTTAAAGACACACATCAGACAGCTCCAGGTGACTACCATTTCTTGTGATTCTTAAAATACCACATAGACTGTATTGGTGTGCTTTTCCTGGAGCTGGAGACTAATCATAGACCCTTGGGAAAGGGCTGTAATTAGTAATACGCTCCTTACAAATCAAACACGGCACTTGTGGTGAGATTGGGTCTCAAAAATGCATTAGTGCTCTGTGTTACTGTTGCTTTTCCCTTGGATCGCTTGCTTTTAGGACAGTTCCCCATGTCCAGTGGTGACACTCCAGCAGTCCTGTAGATAGGCTCACATGGAGAGAAACTCAAGGAGGCTTTCTGCCACAGCCAGCAGGAAACATGGACTTTCGATGGAAATGAGTGTGTTTTCTTGCAGCCCTCGTTGAGTGGTTGTTCCAGTTCCAAGCAGACCTCAAATGATTGCAGTAGTAAGCCAGATAAGCTGTCCCTGAATCCCCAAACTACAAAATATACAAAAGAAGGAATAATTGATTTCCAAAAGCAAATTTTGCAGGTTTTTGTTACATAGCAATAATTCCTCTAATTAAGGAGAACTTTATCCTAAGTTTCCTTGTGAGGACATGCTTTAGGATATCCAAGCATAGAATTATAACCAAGACTGCCCTTTCAACAAGGAATTAGTATTTAGAAACTTACCTCAGAGTCAACTTTTAGAAAAGAAGGTTTTCTGTATTTAGCTACTCATTTCAAAAGCATTATCTTAAGGTAATAGTCAACCCTATGAGTAGATCAAAATTTGGAAGCAATTATTTCTGTTATGTTACAACTAGACTCTAACTGTATATGAAATATTTTAGTACGGAGTTTCACAAAAGCCCAAGAATCTTGAGAGATCTCTAAGACGTGGATTTGAATTTCTAGGCTCGCCACTGTTAGTGACAGCTATGCTGTGTATAGTTAACTCTCATTCCTTGGTCTGAGTTCGGATTCTCAGTTTGCTTGGAAATGTGACCCAAGACAAAGAGGACTAGAAAAATAACCTCTACCTTTTGCTACTATGGTTCAGACAATGGCCTCATTAAGTAGCCCACAATGGCTTTGAACTCTTAGTCTTCCCAAGCCACCCCCCCCCCGGAGTTTGCTGGAGTTGCAGAGGTATGCTACCATGCCTAGCTATCGTTTTACATGTTGAAGATTTTGACTTATTTAGTTTGTTGTTTTTATTAGTTACTGTTCTTGTGGCTCTGACATAGTATCCAATGAAAGCAACCTAAGGAAAGGTGTTTACTGTTTGATGGTACAGTATCTCACCACCGGGGAAAGCCAGAATGGTAGGAGTAGGTCTAAACTTGGGGCAGGAATGTGAAGTAGTTGGTCACATGCATCTGTAGTCAGAAAGCACAGAGAGATGAATGCCTGTACTTTACTTGATTTCTTCTTACTTAGCCCTGGACTACACTCTGTGGTGCCACTCAGACTTAGGGTTGATCTTCCCATTTCAGTTAAACCAATTTGGGGTTGTCTTCACAGGAAGTTCCGAGGGTTTGTCTCCTAGATTCTTCTAAACCTTGTCAAGCTGACAACCAAGATTAACCATCACAGATCTCCCCCTTGTCAATTTGATACCCAACACATCACCTTTCAATTAGACCAGGTTAAGCCAAACCAGAATCTATTACAGTACGGCAAATATCAAATCTGCAACTCCATATTTGACATCTGGGGCTCTTGATGGCATAATACGAGTTCCAGTAACCTTAAACCGCTCTAAACCTCCAGTTCTATACATATACCATTCCTCTGGGGCTGACTCCATCCCATGACTGCATCTAAGATTTGTTGATCTCCCATGGTCCTGACATCTCCAACATCTTGGGATCTCCTTCATCTTTATAGCTTCATGCAAAGATTGCTCAGGACATCCTTGCAGGAAATCCCATGCTACCTCACTTAGGTTAATTTCAGCAGTTTTCTAGAAACTTGGTATAAGACTCTGTAATCCTGTAACACTTGCATTTGCGTGTCTGCAAAACCAGCCTAATGCCACCAAATTATGCTGCCAGCTCAAGATACAGCCTTGCCTCCTTCGATCCAAACTGTAGTGACCTGTGTGTACATTGCCCAAACTATTCCTTACGTGGTTGTTTTGAGCAAGGAACCCATTTGGAGGCATTCTCAACTAAAGCTCCCTCTTTTCTCATGAACTTGATTTTCACATATTGGAGCCCTAAGAGTGGGGCCTTGTCATCAAGGCCCCTCTTCTATTATCCAAGTGGAACACATGCTTCTGTTTAACAGCACTAATCTTTTTAACAATTACAACTGTTCCCTCCCCACCTGCTTTGTCTGCGATGTTGAATACTCTTACACTCCTTTCCTCATCAGGCTGCATATTTTTCATTTCTTCTTACTTTGAATTCTCATTATACTAATTATAAACCTGAATAAGCTCAGTCAGCAATAAAACCACCATAACCTGAACACTGTTCTGCCTCAAAATGTGCTCTGCCAAACAAATTAGTCCATCCATCATCTCTCAGGTTTTCACTTCATGGGCAGAATGCTGCCAGATTCTTTTCCAAAGTGGAATATGTGTGGTTTCCAGCCAGTTCTCCACGGAGTCCGTGTTCCACTCTAAAATCTCCCGAGCACGCACTTTGTCTACATTTTTCTTAGCATTTTAGCCTTCCAATCGCCTCCCAGAATGGCCCAATAAGCACTTCTTACAGTCTTCTTGTTCATTTTTCAGCCCATAATTCCAAACCTGTGATAATATATTGTGTCCCCCAATATATTGTGCACCTTAATAAACATACCTGGGGTCAGAGATCAGAACAGCCGCTAGACAGACATAGAAGCCAGAAAATGGTGGCGCACACACCTTTAATCCTAGCATTCTAGAGGCAGAGATCCATCTGGATCTCTGTGAGTTCAAAGGCACACTGGAAACAGCCAGACATGGTGACACAGACCTTTAATCCCAGGAAGTGATGGCAGGAAGCAGAAAGGTATATAAGGCATGAAAACCAGGGACTAGAGTCTGTTAAGCTTTTGAGCAGCAGTTCAGCTGAGATCCATTAGGATGAGGATGCAGAGGCTTCCAGTTTGAGGAAATAAGATCAGCTGGAGAACTGGCGAGGTGAGGTTAGCTGTGACTGGTTCTGTTTCTCTGATCTTCGAGCGTTCACCCCAATACCTGCCTCCGGGTTTGTTTTTATTAATAAGACCTTTTAAGATTCGTGCTACACAAACCTTTCCACATCCCTCCACAAATCATTTCCGAAGGCCTAAGTCAGATTTGTAACAGCCTCAGCCTTTGTTACCAATTTTCTACATAGGTTACTTTTCTGATATTATAACAAAAACAATTGAAGGAAGGAAGGATTGTTTCTGGCTTAGAGTTTGAGGGTACAGTCTATCGGGGCAGGGAAGACATGGCAGTAGGCATAGTTCTCTCTGCAGAAGCAGAATGTCAGGCAGGTGACCATATTGTATTAATGGGTAAGAAGTGGAGAAAGGCGAATGTTACTATTCCATCCACAGTTTCCCTTTCATTTAATCTAAGACCTCAGTCTGTGACATGAAGGCACACAGTTTCATTGTGAATATTCTCACCACAGTTAAACCTCTATGGAAACACCCTCACAGAAAAGCCCAGAGGTGTGTCTCCATGGTGATTTAAATCTCATCAAGTTACCATAGCACTTACAGTTGTCTTTTTTTTTTATTTTTTAGTGTTTCCTTTCTGCTCCCAAGGACACTGAGAACACAAATTGCAACACAGATGTAGAAAGTTATCCCTACAGAGGCACAGGTGACTTATGTGACCTGTCATGACACACATGTTTTACATAATTTCTAAACTTTTGGTGTCATATAATATTAACTCATTTTGATGCTCACTTGGAGACGCTTTTAAAGGAAACCCTGAGAAACAGTTCTCATCCTGTTTCTGAACATTAAGTTTTCTGTCTAATGAACTTCTTTATGTTGGGGAGTCAGAAAAGTAACTCCAAATAAAAGGACATATTGATCAGAGATCAGCAGCATCAATTTCACAAACAATGGACAATTATACTTTATCATTTACAGAGTAATATGTAAAAATTGCAGGAGCATGGGAATAGTCTCTCATTTTACTGTATCAAACTGATTGTCCTTCCCAATACTGCAAGTATATTGAAAAATAGCCACAAAGATACCAATTGTAGATTAATCTCTATCAATAATAATCTTGAGAATAGAGGACATATGAAATGCTTATGTTGGATCAATGACCCTACTACAAAGAATTTAAAAAGCAATAAAATATGTGATTACTGTGTGGAACCACAAAGCATCAGGAACTAGTTCAGTGATCCATCTGCTTCCCCATAGATTCAAGACAGGATAGTCCAAAATAGCCATAACTTGCTTTCAAAAGAAAGCAAAATCCACCCTTTTTAATTTATCATCCAAGCTCAAGAAATGTGTTCCAAGGGAGGTAATCCAGATATAGCCCTCCCTCCTCAATGCTTGGTTGTCAAGTATATAGTTCATAATCATTTCACCTTTGGCATACAGAATAAAGAAAATGTAATGCTGTTAAATAGTAACCAGTGTAGATGTAATTCTGAACTTTTATTAAATAAGAAACACAGAACCAAATGTAGAGTTAAAGCCCAAGAGGTCAGAGCAGTAGCTAAGAGCAGATACTAAAAACCCTTCTTACCCCTCGCTGTCGCTGTCATCCTTCCCCTCAGAAAGAGACCTACTTCCCGTGTGTCTGTCTTTTTATTGACTTTCTGTTCTGCCTTCTCATTGGTTGTAAACCCAATCACATGACCTCCTCATCACTGCCTGTCCTTACAGACCTCCAGGTCTCTATGGTTGTTAGAGATTTATTGAGATTAAAGGCGTGTGTCTCCATGCTGGTAGTGTCCTTGAACACACAGAGATCTGCCTGTCATGTGATCGGGATTAAAGGCATGTGCTACCACTGCCAGACTTCTGCTAAATGGCTTGTTATTAGCTCTAACCCCCAGGCACTTTTATTTATTAACATACAAATAAAATCACATTTCAGCACAAATAAAATATCACCATAGACCAGACACAGCAAATAGGAAAAGTAACCCTATCATACAATTCTTACTTTTATATGTGTATACATTTAAAGTTTCATTTCTGAAAAGGGTTTAGCATTTGAAGAACATTCAACAAAAAGCAAAAGAAGAGGCTTTATAGACAATTTGCAGAGGCTAGAAAGATGAGTAATAAATGGCTGAATTTGACCCTTGGCCCTCCCTGCACTTACAACTATGTGCTCTGCTCTTTGAGTGGAAAAAGATTTCTGAATCTAGGACCATAATTCAAAATTGAGGCTAACAGCCCAAAACAATGAAAAGGTTCTTCAGCGACTTATGAAAGCATACAATCATGTGCTTTTTCTCCTAGAGGACTTTTGAGCAGTTACATTTATTTCTTATTAAGTTAAAATATCATTCACCTTACAGCAGATGTGAAATCATCCTTATTAGATATTTTCTTTCACATTGGCATTTTAACACTGTGATTAAACCAGATGGAAAAAAAAACATTTTTTTCTTTATTTTTAAAAGGGGAGGGAAAGAAAACACACACACACACCATCAGATGCTTCCAGATTCTCATTGCCGTAACAACTTGATTCTGCTCCCATCCTTAAATCATTTTTTGATCATGCTTATAGTTTGTGTGTTGGGTTTGTGTGACAGTAAGGGATTCATTTAGTTTGTTCAGTTACTTTCTGTTGATGAAATTCTCCTATCCGAAAATAGATCATTGTCTGCTTTATTAAAGGAAAGCAAAAGCGTCCTATAAACCCCCCTCCAAACTATCAAGCCAAGGGCTCCCTGAAGAACTCTTGGAAGTATTATATTGTACTTTCGCAGACTCCTAATGATATTTCTAAAGGATCCTTTGTTTCCATAAAATTTAAATAGTTTTTTATATTCTTGCAACATGACAATCAGCCACGTACCCCAGCCCCTATTTCAAAAGCCCAATTTCAACCCTGTTTATGATAACACCACCAAACCACGCTAGGATAAAATGCCCCTTTCATCTATTGTTAATCTCTGATGCCACACACTTCTGGAAAGCAGAGTCAGTGGGAAGTGTGAGAAGCTGGAATCAAAGCCTCTTGCAACAACAGTCAGGAGAAATAGACTCATTTGTCAAGTGGCCCCAGAGCAGGAAACCAGAGAACCACGGGGGACGACAATAGCATACTCAAGATGCAAAATGTAGGTTAACATTTACCTTCCCAGTGTGGAATATTTCATGTTCTTTCTAAACAGAATGTCGTGAGAAACAGGGGAATCCGAGGAATCACAGTGGCCCAGGGCAGGGAGCTGCTTCTCACACCTCTGTGATAAAAGCCACTTTGTATGCCTGTACGGGGTCCGTAGGTCTAGTTCATCACGGCTTATTCCCTTATTTTTTAAAAAAGTAGAAATGAATTATTTAGGAAAACTGAAATGAAACAAACACTGTGAGACAAACTATAAAACCAAAATTTATGAGAGTAAACCGCCAAAAGATCTTTCTGATTAGTTTCTAAAAACTTACCTCCATTTTTGCAGTTTCTTCCTCACAACAGAAACCCCTGGCCAACAGCAACAGAGAGGCCTGGCCACACTGAGCAGCAGCTTTCTGGGCATCAGATGAGCAGATGCTTTAAAGGTGTGTTAAATGCAAATATCTGAACCCCACCCCCAGAAAAGCTGATGGACTCTGCCTGGGCTGAGACCAGAAAGTTTCTTCTAATTTAATAAGCTCATAGGTGTACCAATGCAGGAGCTGCATGCTCTAGAAGGTTTCTTATTCTGTGTGGCACATTTTTGGCCATCACTCTGGACCATAGAAATCTAGAGAGCCAGATGAAGATAACATTTTACTGAGGGAGTCTCTAGTGGTTTTCACCATTTTAATGCAGAACAGTAGATAGTGCAGATCATAACATTCTTTATTATCTGCCTGATTCACCTGCTTTCACAGGCTCTCTTTTATTATGTATTGACTCTCAGAATGGAGTTTATGTTTCACATTGCAAAAGTTGTGCACAGGAAATCTGGAGTGCCAGACTCTCCAAGTTCTCATGTTTCCAAGCTTCATACCTTCTTCTTCCTGGACACTTTCTCATCCCTCATCCCAATTTCCTTTTACACATTTGTCAGGTAGATATTTCTGACCTGTTAAATATAGGAAGTTTCAATGAGGAGATGCATTTAAGAGGTTAGGTAGGACAAGGAATGGCCTGGACTTGATAATGATTGTGTTAATAAGGATGCTGGAGCTATGCAGTGATGACAGCATTTAATACTTTGTATTGTAACTATGATTTCTATTCTTCAGTTAGACTGAGGAATAGTATTTTAGGAATTCCTTTTTATTTCAATACTTCCATTAACTAGCAAGGCTTCTAGGTGAGAATATGGTTTCAATGTTTCTGAAAGAATGGTAAGAATCTGTAGAAGTCATTAACATAACAAATATCCTATCCATTTCTTACTATGTATCTTTTGAAATATCCCTTTCAGCCTCTCTATCAGAGTTTTGAAAACCAAAAGAGGGCCAATGAGATGACTCAGCAATAAAGGTACTTGCCACCAGCCAACTCTGACTATCTAAGTTTGATCCCCAGAAGACACATGGAGGAAAGAGAATCAGTTTCTACAAATTCTGCTCTGATCATCACACATGGCACATGTGTTCACACACATACACACACACACACAAATAAATAAATAAATAAATAAATAAATAAATAAATAAATAAATAAATAAATAAATAAAATATTAGACATATAAAGTTAGAAGGCACACTGTGCACCCCCATACATACATACATACTAAAGAAAGAAAGAAATATGTGTAAAGTTAAAAGAAGAAAATATCTTTCTGTCATTTTGGATGGCTATT
Organism: Peromyscus melanophrys; assembly: GCA_902168415.1. NCBI lineage: Eukaryota > Metazoa > Chordata > Mammalia > Rodentia > Cricetidae > Peromyscus > Peromyscus melanophrys. The sequence continues at coordinate 35,142 of CABHPR010140256.1, read as the reverse complement.
GGTCAAAATAAATAATTTTCTTGTCATCTGTTTGAATCTTTCAATGTTGAAATGACTGTGAGCTCATTATTTATGTCAATGGAGGGTAACTGGCAGTTTGGAAGAATATCAGTTGGATCTTCAATCAAAGAAAAGCTTGCCCTTTACTCACAAAGAATACATCTAGCCCCTGTCTCACCCTTCAACTCAAGGCCACTGTCTTAGGAATTCCCTAGGTAATGGCTGAGTATAAAGGATTCTCAGGTTGGCTCCACCTCATAAAGTCTTATCTAGTGCGAGCCTGCTCTAGATTCCATTAGTCTGGCTGAGACTTCTGATCTGCATCTTAACATGAGTCTCTTTCTCCAAATCTTGTTTTCCTCTCTTATCTTCCAAAGTTCTCCCCTGGCATATCTAGCTTCATCTCCCTGTCTCCTATGAGAAGACTCAGGTGGCATAAAAACATAAAAATGCAAATTGATGCTTTTTACTCTCTCAGTTGGAAAGTAAATTAGGCATTGAATCAAGCTGAAGTCTAGCTACGCAAATAAACAAACAAAACCCCAAATCTGAAAAGCATATAAACAAGACCTGCCGAGCACTATTGCTCCATGTTGATCTGAGGGTAGGCACAGAAAGAGATAATTGTGTCTCCCACCTGCTGAGACAGCCCTTGCTCTACCCTTGGGTATGTTATTGTCGCTGCTTCCATTTGAACTTCATTGTTTGGTTATTGCCTATGTTCCTAATGTATAAAACCTCTAGGACTAATATGCAGAAGCCACTCTTTGTCTGGCTTGAACTGGGAGAGCCACCATAGCCCCTGTGTATGGGAAAGCAATCCTACTTAACAGCTGTGAGCGTACAGACAAAGCTAAGATTTCTTGATTTCTTTCTCCTCTTTAAAAAAAAAAAAATGCTGACAAAAGCTATACTTTACCAACAAAACCAAAAGAAATGTATTCAAATATCTATAATAAATTATGAGGAAGAACTGTATTAAATCAACTATTCTTAGATTCTTTCTGCACTTCACATCTTTTTTACATAGACACCAAAGCTATGGGCTCAATCCCTTGATAAGGAGCTCCTATTACTTTTAAAATGGGAGATAGGGCATTTGTTCTATCATTCTTCAATTATTATCAATGTTTTGCTTTAAACATGGATGTTGGTAGTTTTTTTGTATCTCCAATAGTAGGTTTCTCTGACAAAGCAGTAAGCCAGATCAAGCCGAATTCAAAAGTAAAGGACCAGGTTTAGAATAAGCAAATCACTCCCAAGTAACTCTCAGGAAAGGGAGCAGGAGAGAAATTACATGGCCGTTCTAAAGGGGTTGGTTTAGTACAAGGGCCACACTTCCACTGGGACCACAATGATCTGAGTGGCTGCCCTGCCACCTGGGGCAATGGTGACATCTAGGCCTGAATTGCTACTGAGGCCAATTTCTGGGTCCATGGTTCTACCAGCAGGGATCTATGTTGAAGTCAGTGGCTCGTATTGTCACCAAAGACCACATAGAAGCCCAAGGTCTGGGCTACAGCCTGTAGCCTTGTTGGTGTCCAGGGGCCATGCTGCCACCAGAGCCATGGTGTTGTCAGGCTTGAGCTGCTGCCCAGAGCCATATCTGGGTCCATGGTTCTGGTGCAGCTGGGGTCTGCGCTGATGTCTGTAGCCTATGTTACCACAGGGTCCATAAGAGCCATTCATGAAGTCAGAGGGCCATGCTGAGCTGTCCCTACTTTTTCTGGCCTGGGGAAAGCTGGCCCTGCCCTTTACTGGACATTGCAGCAAGAGAGCTGGTCCTGACTCTCACGGGAGAGATGGTCCCACCCCTCACCATGAGCAAGGGAAAATTGACCCTGATGGCATGGGCTTAGGGGAGCTGCCTGCGGCACTCACCTGAGGGGGTCAGTCCCAGGGTCCTGGACTGACCAGCTCAGCTACCACCCAGACACACATTCAGGGCCTTGAATTGGCCCACCCTAACTCCTACTCCATCTAGGAAGGATCTGTTGGAGCTCGTGAAGGGACCAGTCCTTCCTGTGGAATGATACTTGCAGGATCTCCATGACTCTGGGTGGCCACAGGATGTCTGAGAGGAGTTTCAGTGAGTGGCCAGTGTTGATGATGTCCCACAAACCAGAAGCCTTGAACCAGACCAATGACTCATTGCAATTAACATTTGCAAGTAAAGCTAATTGGACAAAAAGGTATATATTTTGGTTTGGTTTTGTTATGTTTTGTTTTGGTTTTATTTTTTTAATTTTCTTTTGGGGAGGACACTGCAAGGGTGAAGGATGGCTATAGGAAGACTAGAAAATTAGCAGAATTGTGGTACATGATGTGAAATTTCTAAAGAATCAATAAAGAAATTATATTAAAAAACATAAGAGAAGAAAGCAGGCCGAGCAAGCCATGAAAAGTAAGCCAATAAGCAACACTCCTCCATGGCTTCTGCACAAGCTCCTGCCTCCAGATTCCTGCCCTGTTTGAGTTGCTGTCCTGACTTCCTTTGATGATGATATGGACACGCAAGCTAAATAAACCCTTTCCGCCCCAAGCTGCCTTGGTCGTGGTATTTCATCACAGCAATAGTAGCTCTAACTAAGACAGCAATACAAATAAAACAAAATTTTGATGTTTGTTTTTTCAAAGCTGATTTCTTAATTCATGTGTTTGAGGGGGAAAGACCTTGCCTATCTGATTTTTCCCATTTTGTAACATATAAAAATTCTAGTGCAAGGAAGAAGAAAACAAAACCAGTATATATTTTCAATGACACTAAAAAAAAAGTCAAGAAATAACAATAGAGGGTGACTTGTGCACTTCAACATTATAGAAGTGAACAGACATTTGTATAAGATGTCAGAAAAACAGAACATTAAACCTAAATAAAATATCAGAGATTTTATGGCACTAAAATCTCTTCTAATTATGAAAATGTACCTTTATTTTGAAAGTTGGTTTCTAATATACCAGTCAGCTATTTTGCAACTAGAGTACCCTCATTCTCAAAGAGTAACGTTTAAAACAATTTATCCCATTAAGTCTATAGTTATTTATGTCAATTTCTTTTCTTTTCTTTTATTGTAGAAGATATAGAGGGGTTGTATAGTGCAGGTAGAGGGGTTGTGTGTGCAGGTACATGTGTATAGGTAGAGGGTTCATGTGGGTAGGTGCATGTGTGCAGATAACGGTGTCATGTGTATAGGTGCACATGTGTGTACATAGAGGGGTCCTGTGCGCAGGTTCACATGTGTGCTGGTGCACATGTAGGCCTAGGAAATTGTTCTCTAGTAGCTTTCCACCTTAGATTGTTGTGACAAGGTCTCTCACTGGCCTGGAGCTTGCTGGATAGGCTGGGTGGATGGCCAGAAACCCCAAGGATTTGCATATTTCTGCTTCCCAGTGTTAGGATTACAGGCACTTATGACCACACCCAACATTATCTGTGGGTTCTGGGTCTTAACCTAAGACACTCAGGCTTGCTCAGCGAGTACTTTATTGACTGAACAATCCCCCAACCATGTTTTGTGTCAACCAGAAAAAACAAAAGCCATTTATTTGGCTCTGGTAGTCTAGCTGTCATGAGCATCCTTACTTAGGGGTCTGGGGAAAGGTTTTGCAAAGGCTAACTGGTTCCTTCCCATAAGGGGAACTTGAGCTAAGACAACAGAGTTGACACTGCCCTGATGTACACAGTCTGTCACTTTCCAGAATACTGGCACTGTGTGTGAACAGAATGAAGCCGAAGAGTCCCAGAGAACAAGGTCTCTTGAGGGTGAACCTGTTATTCCCACAATAAGCAAGTCACAAAGCCAGTACAGATCCAAAGGGACCATGGGGAGTCTGTCTTTGCTGTCACAAAGACCAGAGACAGGCAAAGGTTGTGTTCAGTTTTGCAGTCTAAGTGTTTGAGCTAAAATAACTTTGAATATCTCAGAATAAAAGATCAACATTCACCCCATTTGACAATACCTCATGCTGTCATATTCACCTATTACAAATAAATTTCATAAATACAACATAGGAGGGCCCAGTCAGCCTCATGTCATCATCGAGGGTATCTACCTTCACATGGCAGAAATTTTCCAATTAAACATCAGTGTCCTGTGAGAACTGGGGTCAGCTTTGCTGCTTATGTAAGAGTGCAGCAAGGGCGGGTTGCCATGGCTTTCTTCCCTGACGTCTACAAGACACTTTCCAGAAAGAACAAAATCTAGCCTCTCTTTCTCAGGTTTCATAGGACGATTCCTTTGTGTGATTCTTACTCTTGGACACATTCCTTGCACATCACACTGAATCCACAGACACAAAGATCAGTGCAGCAATTTTACTACTTTGAAGGAATTACAGGTCTCCTTGAAAATATGGCAAAAATCCAAAGTTCATGAGTTCCTACTAGCTTGGTTCAGTTGTATCTGTAAGTTTCCCCATCATGGTCTTGATGCCTCTTTTATTTGTTTGTTTGTTTGTTTGTTTGTTTGTTTGTTTGTTTGATTATTAAGAAATTTTCTATTCATTTTATATACCAACCACAGATCCCCCTCTCCTCCCTCCTCCCACCCCTAGACTTCCCCCACAACCCACCCTCCATTCTCACCTCCTCCAAGGTAAGGCCTCCCATGGGAAGTCAGCAGAGCCTGGTACATTCAGTTGAGGCAGATTCAAGCCCATCCCCCTGCACCAAGACTGTATAAGGTGTCCCACCATAGGCACTGGGCTCCAAAAAGTCGATGCATGTACCAGGGATGGATCCTGACCCCACTGCCTGGGGGTCCCCTAAATAGTTCAAGCTAAACAATGCCTCTTGCTCATAAAATCCCTCTTCCCTCTCTTCAACTGGACTTCCAGGGCTCAGCCTGGTGCTTGGCCATGGCTCTCTGCATCTGTTTCCATCAGTTATTGGATGAAGGCTCTATGGTGACAGTTAGGGCATTCATTAATCTGATCACCGGTCGCCTACATGGGACTGGACTGAGCCCTGTGCATGGGTGAGACAGTGTAGCTTGGTCTATTTGAGGGGCCCCTGACAGTGGAAATAATATCTATCCCTGGTGCATGAACTGGCTTTTGGAGCCCATTGCCTATGGTGGGACACCTCGCACAGCCTTGATGCAGGGGAAAGAGCTTGGACCTGCCTCAGCTGAATGTGCCAGGCTTTGCTGACTCTCCATGGGAGGCCATAACTTTTTGGAGGAGGGGATGGGGTGGGCTGTGGCAGAAGGCTGGGGGAAGCTGGAGGAGGGATGAGGGGGGAATCTGTGGTTGGTAAGTGGAATGAATAAAAAAAATTCTTAATAAAAAAAGAAAATATAGCAAAAATCTATGGACACTGTAAAAATGTGCATGACACAATTGTGAAAATGTTTGTCTATGATTTCAAGAAGTCCACAGACTTCTGTACACCTTCTAAGACTCAGCAGACCTCATCTGAAGAGTCCTGCATAAGATTATAGAAATAAATGATTTTATATTGTGATGTTAGGTTAATTCAGTCAAAGGCAGAAGGAAAGGATAGCATATGGGAGCAGCCAAAAGTACCCTGAAGGCACAGCTACAAGTTCTGGCTTCATAAATGATTAATGTTTAGACATTATTTATCCTGAGAGAGACAGGCTCCAATTATTCTCAGATACAAAAGGACAGAAACAAATTCTACAGTATGGCTCTCACAACTGCTTCCAGAATCAGCTCCTGCCAGTCTGACAGCAGTAGTTCCTCACTTGAAAAGGAAGCATTGGATACTCTGTGGATAGCAGCCATCCGTGGCCCCTGCCTACCATCTAAAACCATCCAGGGGTTGAAGCAGGAAAATCGTGACTTCAAGGTCAGAGAGGTTGTATAGCTGGTTCCAGGCCAGACTGGGCTACACGGCGAGACCCAGCTCTGAAGCAATCAATAACTAGTTAAATTAATGACATGACTAGGAAATGAACGAATGATGTAAGAGATTTGCTTCAAAACAATAGAAAATTTCAGAAGTACATGTGGGGTCACGAGTGAGTGGTTTCTGAATTTGGGAAATGGGCACACTAAAAATTTTACACTACTTTCTCCATTTTTGTGCATGTTTGAATTTTTTGTAATAGAGTGTGTTACAATAAGAGGGAGTGAATTCAATGTTTATTCCAGGAAAATGTCTATTCAGGTCAGATAAAGGACCCCACACCATCTTACTTCCAACTGTTCCGCAATGAAGGGAATTTCCCCGTCTTGGTGAACTTGCTTCTGCATGATATAAGATGCCTTGTCTCCCTTTAAAAGCTTCTCTCCCTGACTTTCCGTTCATTCAAAGCTGTGAAAAATAGTTTTAGGATGGTAAAATCAATACTGACTTTTGGTTAAAGCAGCATGCGGTCCATCAGTCCCAGGGTCTCTCTCTCATCTTCTGCTGTGAGGCTCTCTGAGAAATGGGGTAGGACACCACCAGTCCTCCAGAAACACTGCAGGGAACAATCTGTCCTTTGGTACCACCTCCTCAAACTGCTTGCTGCCCTCCTGGGTCCTGGATCCAGCCAAAGGGGCACTAAAGAGCATTGACACCAGCTGATGCAAAGTGCCTGCCATCTCACTCAGTGGTGGGGTACAAGTCCAGACAGGATGATTTCAAGCCACAAATTAAACAATTAAATTAAACAGTGCAGGCAGTGATAACTGTCATAAATTTAAGAGGGTTTTGTTTCAAATTATGTTTGGAATCATCGCCCCAGCTGTCTCTGAGCACACAGAGCTCTCTCTGCCTGTCCAGGCCTCCTTCAGAACAGTTCCGCTTCAGTCAGTTCTTCTATATGGGGTTCCATAACAGCCAGCATTGAAAACAGAGTTCCATTGCTAAGGGAAAGGGTGATGGTGACTGCTTTCAATTCACATGTTAAAGGTAAAAGATGGAAAGTGCTTAGAACTAAATACAATTATGTGAAAAAAGCACCCCAGAAATCATGAGCTTTTCCCAGGGAAAAGTACAATTTAGTTACTATGTATGTCATATATATATATATATGTATATATAATAGTATATATATAATAATATACACACATACACACACTCTTGCTATATATCTCCATGAGGAATTTTTAAAGGCATTTATTAAGGACATCAGGAAGGGCCAGAGTTTCTTGGAAGAGGGTAAGCCATACAAATATCAGCAGCATTCAAGAACCAGAACAAGAGTCAGCTGACTCCCTACACTTGACTCTTGCCACCACCATTTAGCACCAGTCCGACTTCAGGCAACTGTAAAGGTTTGTTCCAAATGTCCCCAAGTGTGAGCTATTTAAAATGATATCTTGTTGTGAAAACTTTAAATGCCTACTGTCCTCATGAAAATAAGTCCTATAATATTGACATGGCTCATTGGATAAACAAATTTGCCACCAAGCCTGAGGACCTAAGTGTAGCACGAATCTTAAAAGTTCTTATTAATTAAATCAAACCCAGAGCCAGGTATTGGGTTAAAGCTGGAAGATCAGAGAAGCAGAACAAGCCACAGCTTCCTCACCTCGCCAATTCCTCAGCTGATCCTGTTTCCTCAGACTGGAAGCCTCTGAGTTCTCATCCAAATGGATCTCAGCTGAACTGCTGCTCAAAAGCCTAAAAGCTTAACCAGGCTCTAGTTCCTGGTCCTCATGCCTCAAATACCTTTCTGCTTTCTGCCATCACTTCCTAGGATTAAAGGCTCTTGCTACCATGCCTGGCTGTTTCCAGTGTGGCCTTGAACTCACAGAGATCCAGGCAGATCTCTGCCTCTGGAATGTTAGGATTAAAGTTGTGAGTGCCACCATTTTCTGGCCTCTATGTCTGTCTAGTGGCTGTTCTGTTCTCTGATCCCAGATAAATTTATTAGAGTGCACAATATTTTGGAGAACACAATACCACCACACCTAAGTTCAATCCCTGGAGCCCACGTGTGAAAGAAGAGAACAGAATCCTTACCATACACATCGTGGCACACACATGCTCTCTCACACACATAAACACAAAAATAAATACATTCATAAATAAGTAAGCAAGCGTTTAAAATGCCATAGTTAAAAGGCATCACTACTAGGATAGCTTGGCCTCCACTGAGAACACACTGTACTTCCTTCTGTGAAGGACGAAAATTATTAGGATTCTTGTGTTGCATTTTGATTCACTTGCCAGAAAATTCCAAGCCCATTTGAAGTTCAGCTAACAGTTGGGCCAGTGCTTAGAGTCAATGACCTTACCATCTTTTCCTTGATAAATTCCTTATTTAAATGTCTCCTGATTGGGTCTCCTTATGTCACATGTGTACTCTAGCCTAGGCTGTTTCCGGTTCTGTGTGGAGCAAACAGCAGTGGAGGAAAGGGTGACCCTGGGGAGGGAGGATGTGGAACAAAGACTGATGGGGGATAGGCCAGAGAATAGAACACTGGACACTGAATGAGACTAGAATTGAACATTTCCAAACCAAATGTTAATAAGCAACTACCAAAAGAGAAATGTAATAGATGAATCTAGTTGTTCATGGCTCCTGGAACTATTGCAGTGTTATGTTCAATTAATAGCACATTATAATAGACAGTGTACATGACTTCCCAAGATACTTTCTCTATGATACAAGAATCTAAGAACATCCCACCAAGGACAGTCTTTTCTGGTACTTTCTAGAAGGTATAAGTGAAGACTGCAAAGATAACAGCCTTTCTCCTTTTCTTCCTCTCTCAATCTCTCAATCTCTCTCTCTCTCTCTCTCTCTCTCTCTCTCTCTCTCTCTCTCTCTCGTCTAGCTCATTAAATATCATTCACAGGAGCCTTGCTTTTACAGCCAATCTTTGCTACCAGCCACATACTATATTTATGTACATAGAAATATCCCTGTAAGGCATCTATGTCTGGAGATGGATAGATACATGGTTACTGATAGCTGAAAGAAAAACAGTCTAATGTGGTGGTATTGTGTTCTCCAAAATATTGTGCACCCTAATAAACTACTCTGGGGTCAGAGAACAGAACAGCCACTAGATACAGAGGCTAGAAAATGGTGGCACTCACGCCTTTAATCCTAGCTCTGGATCTCTGTGAGTTCAAGGCCACATTGGAAACAGCCAGGCGTGGTGACTCACACCTTTAATCCCAGGAAGTGATGGCAGAAAGCAGAAAGGTATATAAGGCCTGAGGACCAGAAACTAGAAGCATTTGACTGGTTAAGCTTTCAGGCTTTGGAGCAGCAGTTCAGCTGAGATTCATTCTGGATGAGGACTCAGAGGCTTCCAGTCTGAGGAAACAGGATCAGGTGAGGAACTGGCGAGGTGAGGTAGTGACCGGAGTGCCCTTACTACTTTCTCCAAACTCCTCTCAGCCGCTGGCCGGGACACTCCGCCGCCAAGATGCCTCGGATTATGATCAAAGGGGGCGTGTGGAGAAATACCGAGGATGAAATTCTGAAAGCAGCAGTAATGAAATATGGGAAAAACCAGTGGTCTAGGATCGCCTCCTTGCTGCACAGGAAATCAGCAAAGCAGTGCAAAGCCAGATGGTATGAATGGCTGGACCCAAGCATTAAAAAAGTCGAATGGTCTAGAGGAGAGGAGGAAAAACTCTTGCACTTGGCCAAGCTGATGCCAACGCAGTGGAGGACCATCGCTCCAATCATTGGAAGAACAGC
>CABHPR010140256.1:0-25058 GCA_902168415.1 Peromyscus melanophrys | reverse complement strand
AAGTGGAACAACACCCAAGCCAGTCCCTAATGCCACCCCAGGTAGAACACAGCTTAGAGACAAGTTAAACATCAATCCGGAGGATGGGCTGGCAGACTACAGTGACCCCTCTTATGGGAAGCAGATGGAAAGAGAATCTCGTGAACATCTCCGTCTAGGGTTGTTGGGCCTCCCTGCACCTAAGAATGATTTTGAAATTGTTCTACCAGAAAATGCTGAGAAGGAGCTGGAAGAGCGTGAAATAGAGGATACCTACATTGAAGATGCTGCTGATGTGGATGCTCGAAAGCAGGCCATACGAGATGCTGAGCGTGTAAAGGAAATGAAACAAATGCACACAGCTGTTCAGAAGGATCTACCAAGACCGTCTGAAGTAAATGAAACTATTTTAAGACCTTTCAATGTAGAACCACTTCTAACAGATTTACAGAAAAGTGAAGAATTGATCAAAAAAGAAATGATTGCTATGCTTCATTATGACCTGCTACATCACCCCTATGAGCCATCTGGAAATAAAAAAGGAAAAACTGTTGGATTTGCTACTGACAATTCAGAGCACATGACCTATCTTGAGCATAGCCCTTATGAGAAGTTCTCCAAAGAAGAACTGAAAAAGGCCCAGGATGTTCTGGTCCAAGAGATGGAAGTGGTAAAACAAGGAACGAGCCACGGAGAACTCTCCAGTGAAGCTTACAACCAGGTGTGGGAAGAATGCTACAGTCAAGTTCTGTATCTTCCTGGTCAGAGCCGCTACACAAGAGCTGATCTTGCCAGCAAAAAGGACAGAATTGAATCCCTTGAAAAGAGACTTGAGATAAACAGGGGTCACATGACAACAGAAGCCAAGAGAGTCGCAAAGATGGAAAAGAAGATGAAAATTTGGTTTGGCGGTTACCAGTCTCGTGCTATGGGGCTCCTGAAACAGTTGAATGACTTATGGGACCAAATTGAACAGGCTCACTTGGAGCTACGCAGTTTTGAAGAACTCAAGAAACATGAAGACTCTGCTATTCCCCGGAGGCTAGAGTGTCTGAAAGAAGATGTGCAGCGGCAACAGGATCGAGAGAAAGAGCTTCAGCAGAGGGACGCAGATCTGATGAAAGAGAAAGAGACTTTACAGGCAAAGTTCTGAAGCCCAGCTGATGCTCTGCCACAGAAGAACTAGCTGCTGGTTTCATACTCGGCAAGGTTGAAACTGATGTTTCTCTTCATTGACAAATTCACCCAGCACCTGTGGTTTTCAGTTGTTTGTTTTGAATGATACCGATCTTGTTTGTTCCGTGTTACAGACTTGGACTCCAGGATAATAAGGGTTTAAATTATCCAGACCCTCATTCTTTGCCAGTGTCACATTTGCAAAATTTCATAGTTTAGGCCTTTAATTTAAAAAGCCTGACTTAGGGGGTAGGGGGAAGGGGGCGGGAGGGGGGAGAGTCAGGGAGTCCCTGGCTGATGTGTTGAGCTGACTGGTATTGTAAAATAAAGAAGAAAAAAAAAAAAAAATAAAAAAATAAAAAAAAAGCCTGACTTAAAATACTGCCTGTGAGTAAACCCTTGAATAAAAAGAACATGTGAAAAAGTGAAAAAAAAAATCTCTAGGGAAGCATGACCACGCCAACAGCAACTTTGAAATCTTCAAAAAGATGACAGGAGCCCACAATGATGATTCCACAAGGACTATGGTAAAGCCATTAAGCTGATTAACACCACTCAAAGTTCGGTTTTGGACTACAAACTGCTCAGGACAATTTCAAGCTGAGATGATCCAGCTTGACAGACTACTCAAACAAGAACTTGAAACAAGCCCTGAACTTTCTCATTATGCAGCTACTGGACAAATGATGCAGGAATTGACAATTAACCCCAAAATTTTCTTTTCAAGATTCCCTAAAGATGCCTTCATCCCCAGAAAGCAGGAAGTAATTTCAAGAAAACGACGCCCATATTTCCAAGAGGTGGGGTGGACGGTTTTTTGGTTGTTTAATTCGTTTTGGATATTGTCATTGTTTACAATGGTTGGTTACAAGTTGTTAATTGTTAATGGTCAGGAAAAAAAGCTGAACATGGAGATTAGATTCAGAGGTTTCGTTTGAAAAAAAAAAGAAAAAAGTAAGAAGAGAATATAGATATGAGGTAGATCATTGACTCTACTCTGAGAAAAAAAGATAAAGATATAATAGGATACATGGGTAGATCACTGAATCTACTCTAAAAAGAAAAAGGGGAAGATATAAAAATGACAAAAGGTAGATTACTGAATCTATTATGAAAAGAAAAAATACTTTTAAAAAGGAACTACTTGTTTTAAATAGGATAAGTAATGAAAATTTTTTGTCTGAGTTTCTCAAATGTTACTGGACTGAACATTGTTAATATATATAGTGGAGTTTTTATCTGAATCTGTCAAATGTTAATTTACTAGACATCATTCATGTAATTCTTGACTGTATATATTGTATATACTTATTGGATAGTTTTTCTTGTCTTAGTTATAAGCTTTTTTTAATTTTAGACAAAAAAGGAGAAATGTGGTGGTATTGTGTTCTCCAAAATATTGTGCACCCTAATAAACTACTCTGGGGTCAGAGAACAGAACAGCCACTAGATACAGAGGCTAGAAAATGGTGGCACTCACGCCTTTAATCCTAGCATTCCAGAGGCAGAAATCTCTGTGGATCTCTGTGAGTTCAAGGCCACATTGGAAACAGCCAGGGGTGGTGACTCACACCTTTAATTCCAGCTGAGGAATTGCGAGGTGAGGAAGCTCGCCTTTAATCCCAGGGAGTGATGGCAGAAAGCAGAAAGGTATATAAGGCCTGAGGACCAGAAACTAGAAGCTTGTGGCTGGTTAAGCTTTTAGGCTTTTGAGCAACAGTTCAGCTGAGACCCATTCTGGATGAGGACTCAGAGGCTTCCAGTCTGAGGAAACAGGATCAGCTGAGGAACTGGCGAGGTGAGGTAGCTGTGGCTTGTTCTGCTTCTCTGATCTTCCAGCATTCACCCTAATAACTGGCCTCAGGTTTGATTTTAATGATAGGAACTTTTAAGAGTTATGCTACAGTCTAGACCTTAGAAGAAGCCAATTCAAACATATTACAAACAGCTTGAAGATCATTAACATACATAATATTGATCATGTCAAGATTTAATGCCCTTGCAAAACTTTGTAAAGAATGTGTAGGGTTAGCAGGGTTGTTCAGCAAATTAAAGGTGTTTATTGTTGAACCCAAGGACCGGAATGTGATTCCCAGACTCACAGGGGACTCCCCCAAGTGGCCCCTTACCTCCATATGTGTGCCATGCTGTCTGCACATGCATATATAAACACACAAATGTAAAAACACATTTAGCTATCACAGTAATTTTAGAGAAGTGAGGACAACAAGTAAAATTCAAGAAACTCCACTCTTGGTCACACTGACTTGTATAAACATTTCCAGGAACTGTACCATTGCCTCCAAAGAATCAGTATCTGGTGACAAGAGCGGCTTCTGAAAACTCGGAAGACACTGTATATTCATTTTGAAAGGCTATGCACCCCTGAGAACAGTATGTTCCAGGTTTCCCTCCCATTTCTCTAGGATGGATCCACAACTTTCCCCATCGAAGGTGGTTCCTGCTCTGTCACGTGACCACTCTGACCAGCAAGCAGGGGAGGGGCAGCTAGCTTCTCTGAAGATAAGTTACTTTGCACATAGGGTCTGGGTGTTACTCAAAAAGATGATGATTATAAATGAGCACTGCATACATTTTGTCTGATCGCTTCTGCCTTTTCTCTGTTCTTTGCATAGGTGATTTTACTGTAGCATGGATCTTAAAAGGTCTTATTAATAAAAACAAACCTGGAGCCAGGTATTGGGGTGAATGCTGGAAGATCAGAGAAGCAGAACAAGCCACAGCTTCCTCACCTCTCAATTCCTCAGCTGATCCTGTTTCCTCAAACTGGAAGCCTCTGAGTCCTCATCCAAATGGGTCCCAGCTGAACTGCTGCTCAAAAGCCTAAAAGTTTAACCACGCTCTAGTTCCTGGTATTCATGCCTTATATACCTTTCTGCTTTCTGCCATCACTTCCTGGGATTAAAGGCATGAATCACCATGCCTGGCTGTTTCCAGTGTGGCTTTAAACTCACAGAGATCCAGATGGATCTCTGCCTCCAGAATGCTAGGATTAAAGGTGTGTCTAGGAAGCTGTGGCTTTTTCTACTTCTCTGATCTTCCAGTGTTCACCCTAATACTGGCTCCAGGTTTGTTTTTATTAAGAAGACCTGTTAAGATTCCTGCTACATCTTACTTTCCCCCAAAATCTTGGAACATTGCTTCTATGCTATAGCTTCGAAATTTACAGCAGCATCTCTGCCTGTTTCTGTCTTGAGTTTCAAATCCAGAATTCCATAAAAATTTAACTTGTTAAATGTAAATTTCTCTTTCCTCGTCTGTGCCCCGGCCCACCTCCACTATTAAGTAACTCTGAGTAGAACTGATTCTTCATTACCCTGCCTATTTGTTTTCAAAGAATCAACACAGCTACCCTGTATACTCCAGTGCCAGAGAAAGGCTGATGGAGTATGTTCCTGTAGGAACTCCTCTTAATTAACTCGGAAAACAGTGAGGGAATGGAAGTTTGCCTCTCCCCTCAAACAAGTGGGGAACATGAACCGAAGTGGCAAAGATGATGTTATAAAGTGTGTTAGCTGTTAAAAGCACATAGACAGTACTTAATCTCTAGGAAGACCAGATAGAAAATAAGATTGGAACTAAGAAGAATCAAGTAGCTACTTAGAACACAGAATTTAAGGAGGAACTAACTTACAGGGTCATATAAATATGACCTACAATGAGCACCTAAAATGAACATCACCTTAAATTTTGTTTCCTAGGGCATCACCCTAGTGATGGAAAACATACGACCTATACACACATACTAAGAATCAGCTGAGGAAGTATCCCAGGGAATATTGATAGAGCCTTGAAGATGAGTACCCTCTCTTATAGGAAATTAAATATTTTAAAGGACATGGTAGATATGCATTTGTTAAAGTGAGCATGTTAGAGATTAAGCAGAATATATATATATGTGTATATATATATATGTATATATATGGTAAGTAAATATTGTAAGCACAAGATAATAAACATCAAAGTGAAAGAATGTGCTTATTAATCCTGACACATGTATTAAGGAAAGACAATATAGACTTGTGACTAGAGCAATGGACTCTGTGCTTTGTAGTGAATTGTCAATGAGTTTATAAATATGAAGAGCTTAGAACAGTACCAGACACCTTGTGAACATGTAATGGACGTGAACTCACATTGTTGTCCTTTCCAGTCTCCTTAATTGTACACCTCTACAGAATGATAGCTAGAATTTCAAAGACTACTGATTTGAGGTCTGAAAGGTCTTAAGAAATTCACTGGGACTTTATGGGTATACCATCTGACATTACTAGAGGACACAATCTCACAACAAATTCCTGGATCTTCTTCCTCTTATAATCTTTCCAACCCCTTTTCCACAATTTAGAAATATATAAGTATATACATACACACATATACATATATTTAATGTATATGAATGCAATATAAAAGAGGCCGTTAATTTGAATAAAAACAGGAGCATGTGGGGGAGTTTGGAAGGGAGGAAGGGGGAGATGTAATTGAATTATAATTTCAAGAATAAACAATAAAATAAATTCACTGAATATTTTGAGACAGGGTCAAGCTATGTAGTTCAGGCTGGTTTGGAAATTGCTATGTAGACCAGACTGACCCAGAACTGGCACTGATTCTTCTACTACAGATATGTGCTCCTTTGTGCAGCTTATGAGGAGATATTTACACACCTGAGCTCAGTACATCATATGAAGACACTTAAGGCTATCATGTCCCTGCTAATTCATGCCCTTCCTTCTTCAACATCCAGTTCTGAAATTTCTTATGGTGTGTAATGCAAGTAATATCTATTTGTTTTATCCATATCACCCAATTTTAAATAGCTGCTTTGCAACTGGTAGAGGGTGTGTGTGTGTGTGTGTGTGTGTGTGTGTGTGTGTGTGTGTGTTTCCTCCCAAACTAAAGTAGGGCACAAGGTTGTCCACTGTTACATCACTAACATCTGGTACTATAACAGGCATTCACATATTTTGAACAAATGAATGAACAGTGGATGAAATCTAAACTCTTCCTATTTCCCACTTCTTATTCCACCAGTTAACACAAATTCCGTCAATATAACTTCCTGAGTGTATATTTTTCCCAGAGTTCTCTGCCCACACATTCTCTACCTGTCTTATATATCACCATCTCCTACCTTGATTACTAAAATTTTATCTTTTCTGCTCTCCTTTTTGTAGTCCTCATTTCTCCCAAACAGTGTTCTTAGTGCAGCTAAAGTATTCCTAGTATCATAAAACTCAATCATATTATTCCATACCTTAACATTCAGAACTATCTCCAAAAAAGTGCATGCCACATGATTTCATTTCTACAACATTCTGCAAAGTACAAAGCTAAAGATGATGTAGATGTATTTAACAGACGTTAGAAGACAGAGATGGAAAGGTAGGGTGATTAAAACTATATAGGATGGTCATAAAGATTTCCATATGCTGATAATCACCTCTTCAGTATGATTGATCACATAAGTCTGTACATAGAACCAAATTTCATAGAGCGACACATATACATACACACACACACACACACACACACACACACACACACAGAGGGAAGGAGAGAGAGAGAGAGAGAAAGAGAGAGAGAAAGAGAGAAAGAGAGAGAGAGAGAGAGAGAGAGAGAGAGAGAGAGAGAGAGAGAGAGAGAGAGAGAGAGTCAATGAATGTAAACACTGGTCTAAAATAAATAGTGTCCATGTGGCCTGATTAATAGCATTATGTAAATGTCAGTCTGTCTCCTTAATTTTTTTTTTTTTTTATTTTGAGAAAGGGTTTCTCTGTGCAGCTTTGCTCCTTTCCTGGAACTCACTTGGTAGCCCAGGCTGGCCTTGAACTCACAGAGATCCACCTGGCTCTGCCTCCCAAGTGCTGGGATTAAAGGCGTGCGCCACCACCGTCCGGCTAAAGGATTTCCTTTGGTTTTTTTTTTGTTTTTTTGTTTTTTCAAGACAGGGTTTCTCTGTGTAGCTTTGTGCCTTTCCTGGAACTCACTCTGTAGACCAGGCTGGCCTCGAACTCACAGAAATCCACCTGCCTCTGCCTCCCGAGTGCTGGGATTAAAGGCGTGCGCCACCGCCCGGCTCTCCTGGTTTTTATATGATGCATTCACATAAGATTTCACTGGAGGAAGCCAGGTTATGGATTCATGAACATCTATGTGTCATTTTTGCAACATTTTATTATTTATTTTTATTTCAAATCATTACCATTTCTCTCAAAATCTTCACATTCCACAGGTCTTTGAAGTATCAGCCTTGAGACTGTATTGCTAGCTCCATCTCCTACTGAGTATGCAGGAGATTCAGGGGTAAGTAAAGCAAACAAACCTGTCATTAGTTAGCCTGCTGCTTCATGAGTGTTAATATCTTTTAAATTGAGGGTATGAAAGAAAATTAATTATTCAGTGTGTATTCCTGTATCCTGCTATCACTGCTACCAGTTAGCTCCCATTGCAAAACAAACCATCCAAAACTCAGAATCATGTTAAAAGCACTTCCTATGAACCCTTCTATGTCCATGTGTCAACTGGACTCATTTATGATCTCTGGTCAGCTGTGGGCCAATGTTTTCTTTTCAGCTGGATATAGGCTTATCTGAAGTGGCCACTGTGGACACAGGTAAGCTATTCTACACGTGGTTGCCTCTTCCAGTGGACTGGCCAATTGTGACAAAGTCCCTTTTTCCCTTTCCAAAACTTGGATAGATATATAGTCACATTCCTCGAATCCTAGTGGCCAGAGTGCATCACAAGTTCAATCCACCTTCAAAGGACAGGGAAAACAATGCCAACCATTGGTGGGAGGGATCACAAAACCACAACGCAAAATATGTGAATATGGTGTGAAGAAATAGTGCAAGAAAATAATCTAAAACACTCTGCTATAAATCAGTAAAGCATAAACAACACACGCCCTGTTGTAATAAAAAAAATGTCAGGCTCTGAGGTACATCAAAAGCAAGCTGCAGATCTCAACTCAATATTTTTGAAAGTCTTTATTATATAGATTGGCAACATAGTGACACCTTTATAGACAAAGATGTTTTCCTCTAATCCCTCTAGATATATGCATTTGGCAAGTCTTTAAAACTCTGTCTCTGTCTTCCTTCAGCCCCTCTTGCAAGTTTAATTTTTTTGTTCATTTCTTCTTCAGCTTCAGCATTCACTCCCAAAGAGAGCCATTGCTTAATATTAATGTTCCCTTGAGATGCAGCAATGCTTGCTGCCTTCAGAATCAGACAATGGGAAATTCCACCCTCAATGGAAGGTAGGGAAGAATGTTGTGTCCTCACTCTGTGCCTAGCTTGCATGAGTCTGGAACAGGGAGCTTCTAGATGGAGGTAAAGAATTTTTTTCTCATTGCCTAGCTAATGTGAGGTGCAAAATTCTAATAATCTGAATGAGCAGGAAGTCACCTAGGCAATTCGCTGGTGGGTGCCCATGTGAAAGAGAGAGATAATCATTAATGTCACTCCTGAGATAGGAGGGTCTTTATGGACAGAAATAGATTCCACTAGAACATTGCACACAGCCTATTGAAGTGCAGACAGTGATTTGGAAAATGCTTTGAGGGCAGGAGAGCAGGTTTAAATCAAGTCCAGCAGCATGTGATTAGTAGATAAAATAACTACTCTGTTGCGCTTTGGTCTCTATGAAGTATCATGACTTTAAATTGTGTGTGACAAGTCATTGACGCATATTAAAATGAAATGCTCTCCCCAAGCAGCATTTACTCTGTGAAATTCTTTATATAAATGTTACAGGTAAGGAGCAAGAGAGAATAGAGTCTGCCTACCAGCTTATCTACCAGACACAATACCCTGGAAAAGGAAACAGTGTTCCCTGCCTAAAAGTCTCTTTGCAGGATTAATGTCAGCTGCAATGTAAATAAATTATAGATAGATCATCTGAAAATTTGCTTTGGTGTTCACCCATTCTTCAGTAGTCACCATACACACACACACACACACACACACACACACACACACACACACACACACACCACACACAAATAGATTCCTTCTTATTTTAGATCTCAGCAAACTCAGAACATACTTCTTTTTCTTTCCCTCTTATATTGTGAACTTTCACCTTTCATTTAAGGAAACGTGGCTTCTGTTTCCTGTGTTCAAGTTTCTGAAAACACACCCCTTGCACTGGGGGACAAATAAGGGCAACCCGAACATAAACACTATGTCACCCCAACAATGGATGTGACAGTAGAAAAGACAGCCATGTAGTGACTAGTGGGTGGATGGCATATACCATGCAGATGTGCTGGACATATACCATGCAGATGTGCTGGACTGCAGGCTCATCTGTGACACAGGCTGCATGGAACAGATTGGGCAAAGTTTCCTCATGCTATTCAATATGGCATGCAATTTTAAATTCATAAATTGTCTCTGGAAAATTCCATCTAATGCTTTTGGAGCATGGTGGGTCATGAGAAACTGACATCAAGAGTGAAAAGAGACAACTGTGTTGCCTTTTTCTAGGTTGGAACTAGAATTGTGGCTATCCAAGGTGGTATGTTTTTACTGACAAAACAAATCCTCAGGGCTTTAAGTATTACCATATTTAAACACATGGGAAATCTATATACATGGAAAACAGAGCCATGTTTTATGTAGTAGTGGTAGTGTGTGTGCATTTGTGCCCCCTTGCTCTTGTAGAGAAATTGAAACAGACACAGGAGAATCGTCAGAAGTCAATGGTCCAGATAGCCAGGTATACAAAATGGAGAACATCTCTTTTGGCAGAGAAAGAATGAAAATTTTTCATATGTTAATAAGATTTCATCACACAATTTTGTTAAAACCTATGGTGTTCCATGCACTCAACTATTACTACACAGATAATATACAAAATGCAAAGAATTCAGTAAGTGAAGATACTGTATAAGTAAATAGATGAAGAATTGTCAACTGCTTTTTGATGCCTTCCTGGGCTAGACACATGGCAGATTCACTGGACTTTCCCCAGAAGAACAGCATGATTTATGGGTCAGCCGGTGAACTGTCTAAGATTGTCTCATTTCTAGTAAATGAGTCAGATGAGAAGATAAAGGCCTCCTGGTGGTACCATCTGGCAATCACATCAAAACCACTTTGTGTATCACACCAAGTATTTACAAAGTACTTTCTTCTGTATAAAAATATCATATCCTTTCAACAGTGCAACAAGTTAGATGATGAAAGGTTCTGAGTTTTAGAAGATAATGGTCTCACCCACAAACCCTGAAACTTGTAAACAGTTAGACCTGGATCAGAAATTTGGGTATTAGGGCTCTAAATTTAGATTTCTTTCTACTGTTATCATCCTGGTGGTAGTAATAGTAGGAGGAGAAGGAGGAGGAGGAGAGGGAGGAGGAGGAGGAGAAAGAGGAGGAGGGGGTAGGGGAGGGGGAGGAGAAGAAGGAGGAGGAGGAAGTGGAGAAGCAAAAACCACCATTCCTTTCTTACCCACTCCAACCTTCTGAAATGAGTTGAAATTTTTTGATTTAGCTAGAGAGAAATGAATTGTCCAGTGTAAAAGGCAAAGCTTCATTTCAGCAAAAATGGGAGTCTGGTTATATTAAGTTACCACTGATATCCTTTGAAGCACATGGCAACCTAATGATCCACCCACCTGAGAAGTGAGGAGAGAACCCTGATGGTGAAGCTCTAGGTCAGACTGCTAAGCTGAGGTCTCCCCACTCCTCTGGACACCCCAGAAGAGGCCATGGCCCATTCTGCCCCCTCAGCAAATCCCAGCAAGCAAACACTGGCATGAATGATTTTGGGAATTAAACAGCAGGACTGTGTTTAGTGAGCTATGGTTCTCATAGCTGTGCTGTCTTCTGAAGTCACAGTGTGGCCCTCCACTTCTGAAAGTACTATCTGGTCTCTGCATGGCCATTTGGGATCCTTTTACCTTATAAGTTAGATTTTATCACTTCACTTCAAACCTTGAAGTTTCTTCCTGTAGCATTTGGAAAACCATCTAAAGACATTACTCTTGGACCACAAGGCTACTCATAGCCTGTTCCTCAGTGTCTCTCAACCCCCTTTCCCTACCACACTACAATGGCCTCTGTGCTATTCTGTGAAGATTCTACACAGGCTTCCACCTTGGCATTTTTGTTACTGCTTTTCACACCACCTCTTTCAGCTAAATTTTTCCAGGTGTCAGCATGGTTTGCTTGTGTTGTTTCTGTTAGGAGACTATTCAAATATCTCCTAACAGAGAGTATCTCTGGCCCATCATTTTGGAAGAGGCACATCATGCATCCTACAATACAGAGTGGTCTGTAGACCTTACACTAAATTCCAAGGAGAAAGAATCTGCCTTGTTCATCAGAGACCAAGTATCTACCGCAGTTATATGAGTTTCATTGTGGTTGGGAGCAGCAGGACTGTCACATGGTAAAATAATAGAACTGCTAAAACCCAGCCCAAGGAGATGGCTCTGTGGGCAACAGCATTTGCTGCATAGGTTTGAGGAGCTGAGTTCAAATCCCCAGGACCCACATGAAGGCAGAAGTGGTAGTGTGCATTTGTGCCCCCTTGGTCCTATAGAGAAGTTGAAACAGACACAGGAGAAGTCAGTGGTCCAGATAGCCAGGTATACAAAATGGAAAACAGCAAGAGACCATGCCTCAAACAGGTACATAATGACAATGGACATCCAAGGCTATCCTATCTCCTCCACATGGGCTCCCTGACACACATGCCTGCACTCACACACATACATAAAAATGTGCATATGCATGCATATATTTACACACACACACACACACACACACACACACACACACACACACACAGGATGGGGGGAGAAAGAGAAAGATAGAAACTTAAACAAACAAAACTCAGTCCTCTATATGATATATTTCTTATAAATAGAGGCTATTGAGAACTGTGTTATTTGACCAGAAAATCCAGTAGAGCTAGGAAAGCAGTGATGACAGATATGCTAGAACTCTTCCACTGTCTGAACGTTTCCTGGGGAGAATCACAAATATTACCTCACCCCACATAATGTATGAGTGATGGACCAAAGAAACAATTTCAACCAAGTGTATCTGGGTGAACTAGTGAGTTGACTTAGGGTTCCTCACATAAGAAAGAGTGCAGAGTTACAGAAGCATGGGCAACCTCTGAGTGGCTACACCACTGAAGAAAATGTCTCTTCCTCCCCTCAGCAGCTGTTAGCTCCACACAAGCCCCTCTCCTTCCTCCATGATGGAAAGTTAAATCTAGTGCAGACCTCCTGCAGGGAAATCACGGCTGCTGAGACTTCCAGAGGTCCACGGCCATGTCATACCTAGAGGACAGCCTCTCACAAACAGGGACCCTAAGACAAATCTAAAGCCTGCATCTGTACTTCCGTGTCTGTCAGGTCATATCTTCGTTGGCCCTGATAGTGGGATCAGTAACACGAAAAGATGAGTGAAATTACAGCACTTTGAGAACTGAAAAACCCTTCATAATGAGGTCTTAGATGTGCTTTAAAACACTTGAGCTCAAAATAAAAGATAGATGAAGCAGGTGGGGAAGTGTTGATTACCCAGGAGACAGATGTACAGGAGTTCATTATACAATTTTATGTACTTTTGTGTCTGTTACAAATTTTGCATAATTTATGAAGGTAGGGAATAAATGCTGCTGTTATAAGTAGAATCAAGATCCCTACAGTCTCATGATTTAGCCCTTTGGTTGTAAGTTTTTATTGAGATGATATTACAGTTGTCTTCTTTAAGCCTATTTATAAAGTAAACTAAGCCTGAAAATGACTTCCAGCCCTACATCACCATTATCATGACAAAAAATGAAAATTAATTTCTGTAAAGACGTTTAACCATTATAGGTTATTATAAACTTCAATGCAATATTCTTTAAGATGACTTTAAATTGAATTTAAATCATTTGAAATAGGGACAAATCCATTTCTAGGGTCCCATTTCTTCTTGATGTGATGATCCTTTGGGGGCTGCCATGTCATTCATTCTGTCCCCAAGAGTGTCTGGGAATAGAAAGTAAGTAACTGCCCTCTACCCTGTTCCTGATGGCTAATCCATTCAGACTTCCATATGTCAGTGCTTCCTCTTCTGATCATCACAGGAAACAGAGGATGACTAATATGATCAGGAGAAATTAAAGACCGAGGCCATCTTATTCGCCATTCAGATTTATTCCTGAGAGGATGTGTAAGATCCCCCAGCGGATTTCTCTTTAAACTCCCAGGCCCTAGTGGAACTCACAATGGTGGTCCTTTCTCCTTTCCCTGAACTGCTACGTAAGGGAATTCTGCAGATTTTACAGCCCTGGAGCGCCTAGAAAACCAGGTGCCCTGAGTGTTTTTTGTTTCTTTGTAAGACCTCCAGATCTTCCCAGAGCAACTTATATCAGGTCTTCATTTTCAAACCAAAGATAGAATGTTTTTAAAAACCAGGTATTACAGTAATCAAAATCCATTTAACTTAATTGGATATTTACCACACTTTTCCAAACCTCTTGATTCTGTCCAGTTTCACTCATTTGACTAAACGTATCTAAGCCATTTTCATTTTAAATTCTCTAAAGAGGTATAATATTTTTCAAACCAATAAGTGGCAACCAAGTTTGAAAATGCAGATTATTGAATACAAACTTACAATATGGACACACCAGAGATGCTTAGTAACTTCCTGGAGCACACGGAATAAAGATGGGGAGAGCAACATGCTATGGACCTTCCAGGGCTGGCTAACAAGTCATCTCAAATAACGGAATCTAAATAGTCAGCCAGTTGCTGCTCATAGTGAAACGCCTTCTGCAAATCAGAAAACTAAATGTGAAGGACTGTGTGATAATCCCTTGAAGGACAATATCATGAAAAGGAAAATGTGGTCCCAAATGAGCCTTTGTAGAATTCTTTGTAGAGTTGCCACAAACTGAACAAACCCATAAACCTCAGAAGTCAACAGGCCACTTGGAACTCGTTTAGTTGGAGAGTAATAGATTGTAAAAGCAAGTGTTCTACTCCCAACACTTTCACATTCTGCTACATGAATTCCTCAGGGGAAAAACAAAGATCTATAAATGAAATGGAAGTAGGGCATTTTGAAATGATTTTATTGCCTAAAAGAATACCAACTCCAATAATTCCTCAGAGCACTTGGCGACAGAAGACATTTATTGGAAAGCAAAGAGTAGAATTCTATGAAGAGTATATTGAAAATTTAGGTGGATTCATTTTCCATCTTAGCAAATTCATCCTCTTAGAATGCATAAAGTAGTTAAATGTAGCACCTCTAATAGACATATTTTTGTGTTTTGCTCAGTCCTATTTTTTTAAGAGCTGTTCCTCTATTAAGTAGGGTCCTTTACTTTCAAAATACTGAGCCCTACATTCTCAGGTATAAGTCGTCACATCCATGGCTACTATAGAAATACTGAGTGGCGAATTTAAAGAAGTACGTCTAAGAAAGAGACTTCCACTTTATAATCAGACCAAAACAAACCTCTCAGATCTCGACATTGTATCTGCCCATAGTTTTTGAAGTCTGCACTCAGGCTGAAGTCACAATGTTCTGCACTAGCACCAACATCTGGCTTCTTTGCCAATAGGCATATCACACCAAATGAGCCATAAGTCTACTTTTCAAACAAGAAATAAATGTCACTAATGCTTGAAGAGAGCAAACATATATAAAGGAAATATGTAGGTATATGTTTAGCCCATAAGGCATCCATTGAAAGCCAAGGAAAAGTTCTGAGAAAAAGATTTGAAAGGTATTTATAGCATGACTCTTAAAGGGTCTTATTAATAAAATAAAAAAAAAGAAAACTCGGAGCCAGGTATTGGGGTGAACACTGAAAGATCAGAGAAACAGAACCAGCCACAGCTAACTCCACCTCGCCAATTCCTCAGCTGATCTCGTTTCCTCAAACTGGAAGCCTCTGTGTCCTCAGCTGAACTGCTGCTAAAAGCCTAAAAGCTTAAAAGAGGCTCTAGTTGCTGGTCCTCATGCCTTATATACCTTTCTGCTTCCTGCCATCACTTCCTGGGATTAAAGATATGTGTCACCATGCCTGGCTGTTTCCAGTATGGTTTTGAACTCACAGAGATCTGGATGGATCTCTGCCTTCGGAATGCTAGGATTAAAGGTGTGTGTGCCACCATTTTCTGGCCTCTATATCTTGTGGCTGTTCTGTTCTCTGACCCCAGATAAGTTTATCAGGGTGCACAATATATTGGGGAACACAATATCACCAGTTATTTAACTAGTTCCCATTGAACATGCACAAATTGTTCTACTCAAAATATCTGCTCCTTGTTATTGTGGGAAATATGCTTACTTGCATATTTTATTCTCTTATAAAATTGAATAGGTTTCACTTCCATACCCTTACCAAAATTTCGTTCTGAGCCCCCATCTCAGAATGAAAAGAACAAGAACAGAAGTGAGGGGATCGAGTGGGACTAAGAAGGACACAGTAGCAGGTGGGAAACCTCTGTGAGGCTCTGAGGTTTTAGTCTATGGCCATATTCATATACTCAGGATGAAAATTAAGAAAATATATTTTATTATCCACTATACCATAAAATATATTACCCCCCTAGTGTGTACCAGGCTCTCTACAAGGCTCTGCTGTATAGAATGGTATTATTTTGTGGGTGGTATTGTTAATTTTACAAAATGAACATAGGGCTTCTTTGACATTAGAACAGTTTCCAAATCACACAGCGATGTTTGAAGGATTCAGCTCAAGGATGCAATCATGGAAGTCAGTATGCTTTCATTTACCTCAGAATTAATTGACCATCAAGTAATCCCATAGCACTACTTTTGATGCAAATAGGACCAACATTAAGGAATTAAAATTTTTCAGTGAGCATACCTAATAATGGAATAACATGGAAACTTTATCAAGAGCTTTTGCAAATCAATATGATAATGATTTAGAAAAAAACTGGTAAAGAATTTGAAAAGGTACTTCTTAAAAATAGAATACCCAATTGCATATATATGAATTATTTCATTATGGAACTACAAATAAAAACTATAATGAAATGTCATTGTTTAAGTACCAGATTGCTATATACAAAAACAAAAAAATGGATGAAGATGCATAGTGGTATACAACATTGCTAGCGTAGTACAAATTGTTACAACCTTTATGGGAAGTAGTAAACACTAAAAGGAATAGCAAGGTAGAAGTGATCTGAAGAGGAAAAAAATGGGCGAAGGGGTCCTATCAGGGAGAGAGGAGGGAGATAAACATGGAAGAAGGAGGGGAAAGGGTAACATAAGAGCAAGGATGTCTGAAAAACTCATAAGGTATCATACCATTAAGTATTTACCTAAAATACCTATAGTAGATATGAGTCTATATATAAATATACATATATAGTTTAAAGAAAATTTTCTCATCTGGGCTGACAATACTCTCTTCAAGAGCCAAAGACTATCTAACAGAGACTCCCACAATATTACAGGCTGTTGCTATTATCCTTGGTTGCCCCACAGAGGTAGAAGATAATTACCTATTGCTGAAAACACCATGCACTTCAGACACAGAGTGCTCTGGGAGCTGTTGGAACTGACTTGAAAGCCTCCTTACTCAGAGCTAGCTTTCACGATACCAGAAGGTGTCGTGAAATTTCACGCTGGAAGGAAGTAACCAACAGTTCTACCCAGCTATGACACCTATGAACCACAATGACCAGCATGGCACAACAACCCCCTAAGGGTGCAAAGGCGACACACACACCTTGGTACTAAATATGAGCTCTCCAGTTGGACTTAAGACACCCTCAGTGAGAGGGAAATTATGCCTGGGACTAAAAACCTAGTCAAATACCCAGGGCTATTGAAGACGGGGATCTTGGAGGAAAACCTACACTTGTCATTGAACTAAGTCATCATAATCCCTAACTACACTCTAAATATTTTTCCTTATATCCACAGGTAAATGTAATCCTCACCCCCATTAAGGAAACTATTCTTTGCAAGGGACCCATAACCACTACAGAAAACTACAACTGATCAAAATGTAGTTTTGTGTAGCCCAGTCCCAACTGAGACATCTACAACACAAATCCTGCACAAGTGCTCAAGGATCATTGATTGCAGAAGAGGGCCAAAAAAACTGTAAGAACCAGAGGAACCAGTAGTTTGCCACAAGATTGTGTCTCCTAGAAATGTTATAAGCTACACCCATGAAGTTTCATCAACACAGTTGCTTAAACATGACCTAAACAAGGATAACACCAGTATTGTTAGACAGGCTAACATGGGTGGAGGAAAGTCCACAAAGCCTCAATCCCAGACAAAATTTTAAAGGCAACTAAATAATGTTGAAACCAGAAAAATAATCCTCCCTAGGGAAGAAAGAGCACACCAATTGGTTATCCAATACTAAAAATGGTCGGTCCTGAAAATATAAACATACAGACAAAATCATACAGGCAGACTGGGGTGGGGGGTGGGGGGCAAAATAATTTGACCACACAGCTGCAGTGACAGGCTTACTGGCAGGAAACAGCCAGATTCAGGAAAGACCATAAACTGATACCACCCAGGAATGGGCCAGCATCTAAGGGGAAGTACCTGACATTCCAAACATTCTGGAAATTAGATAAGATGACCAGATGTTCCTGAGCCTAGCACACACCAATTTTCTTTTCACCAAGATACCCCTAGACAAATGTCAGCCCATCAGGGTCCTGAACCCTGGAAATCTCCTCACCCAAACCTCTGCTATGATTAAAAACCCTACAATACCCAGGCTTGGGGCTCTCTGCTCTCACCTCTCACCGCTGTGTGGGACAGACAGAGAGTCCAAGCTCGTGCTTGAAATAAAGGCTCTTTGCTTTTACATCCTACTTGGGAGAGTTTGGAGGGAGGAAAGGAAAGGGAGACATAAGGAAATTATAATTTCAAAATATTAAAAATAAACTATTTTTAAAAGTAATTACATATATCACCTATGACACATGTCATGGATTGAATGGTGACCATTGATGCTTAACAAAGTACCAGCATTTCAGCATTGCAGACAATTCTCCAGCACCTTTTTACTTTCATTTTTAATGATGCTCAATATTAATGCCTTTCCCTTTCGGAAATTTTGGGTGGGCTTTGGTAAAGGATAAAAATGTATACATGGTAGCCTCTCTAAAAAAAATAATTCTTGGAAAAAAAAAAAAACTCCCTGCCATCGAGGAACCAGGAATTCTATTGTGCTCTCCTAATTACACCAAGAATAAGAAAACTAGAGATTCACTAGACACACCTTATCCCAAGGATAAAATGCCTACAATTCAGATCCCGAGCCTGAGGCCATTAGGGCAAGAGTTCAGTTAATATAGAGAAATCAGAATGGTACAGTATAATGAGAAAGGAGTAAGACACCAGGGCCTTCTCTTTTGGGAGTGTTAGGAGGAAAACAGGCCCATATAGTAAGACTATGAAACTAGTTTAGTGTCTGCTCCCCAGAAGTCCTTTTCCCAAGGTCAGGCATTTGGATAAGGGTCTCCATTCTCTTGGGAGCTTGAGGAAAGTTCCTGCTGGATAAAGCAGTCCTTCTTTTCTCTAGCAAAGGAATTTTTTGGCCCTTTCAATAACATATGACTAGTGCCTATTGTCAAGGTCAATGCTGGATTCCTCAAACCCGGATCTCAAGCCACACCCCAGCTCACATGCCCCTTGTCTCCTGTTTAATCCTATGTGCAGCTATAGAATATAAAAGGTGTAGTCATTTTTCAATTAAAGGCTACTGCAGCCATCCTGATTTACTCTCAGGTCCTGTCTGTCTCCTCCTCTCCAACACCCCCCCTGACTCCACACATCCTCTTTATGACCTGAAACCCCCCCCCTCTTCCCGCCACCTAAGCAGGTCTCCTCCAGCAGACACATCATTTCCATTTTTAAATATAGAAGCAAAATAAATTTGTGTATGTGTATTTCAAAAGACACGTCCAAGTACATTCAAATCAGCACTGTTCACAGTAACCAAAAGTTTTAAGCTAGGTATCCAGAAAGTTTAATCTGTGGATATTAACCATGCAAGTTTCTATTAATTACCTATACATATTTTAGACAGAACATTACCTTAGTTGAATTATCCCAAATAATTTGCCCCAATCAGTTCAGTTCTTAAATTAAGCATAATTGACTGTCTTAAATGGAAGTTGGTAGTGTCCAAACTGCAGCATTTGTTTGCACAGAGTATGTATACCTGGATCTATATGTACATGTTGAGCACATAGATACACATACACATATAGAACTTACAGAATGAGAAGCAGAAAACTACATGTCAAGTTTTATAGAGTAAAATTTTGTAAGCAATATTAATTCAAACAACCATGTTTTAATTTATATAATTAGTAGGAGAAGTTACAATATTTCTACTTTATGCCACAGTGGCTTATGGCATATTCTCTCAAAATCAAGAGATTTTTTTTATCGTTAATATGTAGACTGAGAATCATCTTTTCCAAAATTTTCTTTTCCTATCATTTCCAGTAAAATGCAGAAAGAAAAATATGTCCTATCATTTCCTGTAGCAATGAATAGTTTGGTTGTTTTTCTTCTGTGGTCTCCTGAGAAGCTTTCCACAGAACAGATATTAAACAACAAATGATGACACAGACCAACCTCAATCTCTCCTACTTCATAATAAAGGCTATTTTCATAATTGCATTTACCAACTAACCTAAATCCTCTTTACCTCGGAGCTAGTTTATTTTAGGTTGATTAAGTGTCAAGGAAGGTTGCTCATACAGCTGGATACTAACAAAGTACTAGAAACTGCTGTCTCCCACTCATTTTAATGAGTACCAGACATAAATGTCCCATGCTGGTATTGGTTAACTTGTCATTGCTATAACAAAACACCTGAAGAGATTAAACTAAAGGAAGAAAGGGTTTATTCTGACTCACCATTTCAAAGGTTCAAGTTCATGCTCAAGTGCTGCGTTTAGCTATGTGGCAAGGTAAAAGCCATGGCAGAGAAAAGCTGGTCAGCTCATGGCAGCTAGGAAGCAAAGAGGGAATGAGAAGTGGTTGCCAGGATCCCAGCATCCCCCTCAAGGCCACACCCTCAGTTACCCTTTCTCCCACAACTGCCTGTCTCAACGCTTTCACCACCTTTTTGTTTCACAGCCAGACCACAGTTTACTCTCTCCTCCACTCCCAGTCCCTCCCTGACACCTCCCTTTTGCCCCCCCCCCATCTCCCATCCACTCCTCCTTTGTTTCTTTTCAGAAAAGGAGTCTCTCATGGATGTCAGCCAGCCATGGTATATCAAGTTGTAGTGAGACTAGGCACCTCCTCTCCTATTAAAGCTAGACTAGGCAACCCAGTGGTAGGAGGAAAGGGTCCCAAAAGCAAACAGAGTTGGAAATGGCTCCTGCTCCCACTGTTGGGAGTCCCACAAGAGAACAGAGCTACTCAACTGTAACAAATATGCTGAGTGTCTAGGTCAGTCCCATGCAGACTCCCTAGTTGTCAATTCAGTCTCTGTGAGCCCCTATGAGCCCTGGTTAGCTGATTTTGTGAGTTTTCTTATGATGTCCTCAACCCCTCTGGTTCCTACAATTTATCCCCTGCCCTTCTTCCACAGGATTCCCTGAGCTCAGCTTAGTGTTTGGCTGTGGGTCTTTGCATGTGTTTCCATCAATTGCTGGATGAAGCCTCTGTGCCTTCACCACCACTTAACAATGTCATGCTGGTAACCAAGCCTTCAACACATGAGCTTTTAGGGATCTTTGCTTCAGTTTATTTACTTACTTACTTATTTTTATATTTTAATATTAGTATACATTAATTATACAAAATTTTGTAGTTTGATATTTTTTCATAGAAGTCTATAATGTATTTTGATTATAATCCACTCCCATTGCCCACTCATATATATATTAAATAACTTTTTTTCATTTATTTTACATACCAACCCAAGTTTGTCCTCTCTCCTCTCCTCCTGGTCCCCACCCTCCAGCTTCCCATCTATCCCCTTCCCTTCCACTCCTCCTCTGTCTTCATTCAGAAGGGACAGGCCTCCCATGGGTTTAAACAAACCCCATTGCCCACTCTTGACCTACTCCTACCTCTGCTGATCTCCTTCTTCATCCCAATTAGTTTCCATTTTACTTTTGTGTCTTTGGCTTTGATTTGGTTTGTTTGCTGTTTGTTTGGTATGTGCATGTATGTGTGTATGTGCATTCATGTGGTGTGTGTGTGTGTGTGTGTGTGTGTGTGTGTGTGTGTGTGTGAGTGAGTGAATGAGTTGAATTAGGGTTTCTTATAGGAGCATGGGCGAAGGCTTATGTAAACAAGCATGAGCAGTTGGCCAGTAGCTACATCCCTGAAGAAAATGTGTCTCCTTCCTTAGAAATCATTAACCAATTATAATTCCTCAAGGAGAATAGAATCTTGTAATTCACTAATATGTGGATCATTAAAATTTAAACCAAAACAATGCTGCTTTCAAGTAACCAAAAGTCTAAGATTTGTGAATAAATTATAATTCCCAATTGATTGTTCTAGTTGAATCTGTAACTTATCAGAAATAATATTGATCTAAGGGTCTAATTTGGAATATAGGTTATCACTAAGAAATGTATCTAAATCTCAGTTTTCTTTTCTGTAATAAAGGGAAAGACTGTGCCTCTTGAAGCAATATAACTCTGTTCTGCATTTCTGACTAATTCAGCTTCTAGCAAACCCTGAGTTCCATCATCTCCCAGTTGTTAAGCCAAGAAGTTTTGGTGCCTCTATCTACCTGTCCTAGTGAAGTAGCCTGGCTTACTGTCAAGCATACTGATGCAGATAACTGCAGTAGCCTTCCACTAGTCCATGATCATTTTGTCCATGCAGAGAGGCATTTACCCTTAACGATGTTTGTTCCCAGATCATTTTATATATAACCAGCTTGTAGCAGAATTAAACAATATATAAATTGTAAATGTAATGTAAATGGCTGTTTCAATGGCCAAGGTGAATGTTCTGGAGATTAATAAAAATCAGCACATATAGATAAGCTTGCTCTTGAAGTAGACATGAAAACACAAATATAAGAGTTTTAAAATCTAACCATATTCTGTACACAGTATTTATGAGTGGATTTGTAGACACAGTTAATGAACAAAGGCTGGAAGAACTCTGATAAGTGCACCTGGAACCAAAGGAAAGACATTTTCCCTGTATCAAAAGCCTGGAGAAACAACACTAGCATTTGTGTTTTTACAATAAAATGTTTAACGTATGAGTTTCTGGTTGTGAGCTCTAGAAATGGACTCTGGGGCAAACTTCTACACAGGGAGTTTATTGGGGTAACTCTCGGGAGCAATGCTTACAAAGAAATGAGCCACTACAAGCTTGTGCCAAGGGAGAAGTCCAAACCCAGTGCATTCAGTGATAGTCTTAAGAGGAATCATGGCTGAGGTGTAGTCCATAGGTACTCTACACATCAGATACTGCTTGAGAGCTGGCCCTGAGAAAGAGACATACTTGGCAAGGTGACATTTGCTCCCTTGGGCTGAGAGCAGCTGCAGGAAGTGACTCTACCATGAGCAACCAGCAGCCTTCTTTCCTGGAAGCAGGAAGCTGAGCACCAAATAGGGTTCCTTAATATGAATCTGAAATGCCACTTCAAAAGCCCAAGATTCAGTGCAGTGAACAATGAGAAGCTTAAATTTCACAACTGTGAGCATTCCTGGGGATGCTTTGATTGGGGAAACTCTAGTTTGCTTGTTTCAGTAATTTCTAATCGTTCCTTCCATCTGTTTAATTCAATGACTTTCAACCTGGAGGTAATTTACATCCCACTTACCTCCAGAGAATATCTAACAATGTCTAGAGATACTTTGGGTTACCACATCTGCAAGAACATGTTACTAAGATATGCATAAATACCCTACAATGCAGGAGAGTACTCACCATCAATTATTTGGACCAAAATACTGACAGTGGCAAGGTTGAAAAACCCTAGTCCAAATCCATGCTTTGGTTAGTAGTTGCAGATAACACATCTTTGTCTTCTATCCTTTTAAAATGCTGAACTGTTAGTTGCAAAGTGTTTCCGATTTTCAGGATTTGACACATCGTGCTTCAGAAAGATTGAATACCAAGAGTTAAACTAAAAGTAGCAAAGATAATTCTTGATTCTAAAACCTTTCTCTCTATTTCTTCAGGCATGAGACTGGATTATATTTTCCAGTTTTTGTAGTTTGAATGGCTGCGTGACAGAGGTCTAATCTGGAGAAGAGAAAGATTAAAATAAGATCAAAGTATGACTTCACTACTCTCATGGCTTCTTGCTATATAAAGAGATGTTTTTTTCCTTTGATTCACAAATGTTTAAAGAGTGGGAAAATAATGGGAACAAACCTCATGGGGAACATTCCATCAATGAGGTAAATTAATGCCGTAGTGAGTGAGTGTTAAATTATAAAAGTCTAGTTGCTCAATTAGGGTAAAAGCAGGCCTCTAAGGAAAGTAAGGTCTAATTAAAGTTTGAGATGTGCATTTAAAAGAAAGGCTCTCCAGAGAGCGGTGTGGCCAATACAGCAGATACCTGAGGACGTATAGTCCCTTTCTTGGTGCCAGCACTGGTGAGCATAGCTCTGGAGATTAGCCTCAAAACCTGACAGCGTATGGCTCTGTTACAGCCAGAGCTCACTCTCTTCTGAGAAATAGCTGAGATGTGTACAAGCCTGTAACTTCAAAAACATCTAGTCTTCAGAGAAACAAGGGCACTAGTGTAGGCCTGCTGAACTCTGAAGTCATCTATCCAACTCTTGAGCTTTGGGTTATTGGACCCATACATAGAGTCCAATAAGGTATGACATCACATTCTCAAGGAAAGAGATTAAAAATAAAAAAACAAAACAAACAAGCAAAAAAAAAAAACCAAAGATTTTATCACAGCAAAGTGTGTCAGTCAGGTAGAGAACTATGTTAATATGTTTTCAAAGCTTTAGAACAGTGCTGGAGAGATGGCTCAGCAGTTAGGAGCACTGACTGCTCTTCCTAGAGGTCCTGAGTTTAGTTCCCAGCAACCACGTGGTGGCTCACAACCCTCTGTAATGAGATCTGGCACCCCCTTCTGGCTTGCAGGCAGAACACTGTATACGTAATAAATAAATAAATAAATAAATAAATAAATAAATAAATAAATAAATAAATAAGTTTTTTTTTTCAAAAAAAAGCTTTAGAACAGAAAGGAAAAGTGAGGTGAACTACTTCCATGTGTAGGTTGTAGATATTATCCATCAGTGATCCTCTGTTCATATTGTCTATCTTTCAGTTGGGTCAAAAGCTGAAGTTGCTAAACTGCCTTAGGAACTCCAAGGATCTGCAACAAATTCAGGGTTATACTGGAGTACTACAGGTTTCCCAGGGGAACTTTGCAACATCTATAAGTGGAAAGCTCCCTAACTTGTAATGTGACTATGACTCCATACAGCCATCATGATTTGAACGCATTGTAAGTCAAAAATGCTTTTCACACATCTAGTCTTATCTTAGAAACAGCACATTGCAGACCACCACTATTTAGCCTTGGGATCATGGGGACGACTGGAGGGCTACCACTTCCTGCCATTGCCCAGCACTGTGAGAGAGATCTGTGCCTGGAAGAAATATCAAATTTCAAAATGTGAAGTATGGGATTCTGGAGAAATGGCTCAGTAGTTATGAGTGCTTACAGCTCCATCAGAAGACCAAAATCCAGATCCAAACAACACACACACATAACACACAGAAAAATAAATTGAAAGATTGAAGTGTACCTGAATATATGCCACTTTTGCACAATTACAAAGCTTGATTGATAGATCGATTGGCCGATTGATAGATTGATCGAGAGAGAGAGAGAGAGAGAGAGAGAGAGAGAGAGAGAGAGAGAGAG
>CABHPR010140254.1:16833-54214 GCA_902168415.1 Peromyscus melanophrys | reverse complement strand
TCCTCCTCCTCCTCCTCCTCCTCCTCCTCCTCCTCCTCCTCCTCCTCAGTGTCTTCTTATCTATCATCTTTACTTAATCACATCTGTAATTTCACCTACCATTTGATTTTCAGGTCCCAGGGACTGAGATGTAGACATTTAGAGGCCCACTGGGTAAAGGCATTGCTACCAAGCCTGATGACCCATATGATGGAAGGAGAGCACTTCCTGAAGAGGTCCTCTAGCCTCCACATGTGTTCTATGGTGCACACACATATACGTGACTGTTTTCTGAGTAGATGTGGACATCTTTGGGGAACTATTATTCTGCCAACCACTGGCCTTAGTCCAATTTCCCTCTTTATCTCCTTTCCTGTCAGAAATGTCTGCTCTTGGATGTTTAGGATAAATGGAAATCTTCCATATACTCGAACCTTCCCTAACCTCCAGGTCTGGGTAGACTACTTTGTTTTCCTGATCTAATACTTTCCCTTGCGGCTCTTGATGTCACACTGTCTGTCCTGATAGTCAGGGTGTAAAAGGATGACAGACGAGGAAAAAAAGTAACTATTGGAAACAGAAAGGTGTTAGTAACTGTGCTCCACACTATCCCAACAAGGGGCACTGGTCAGTCCTGTTTGCTCCCCATGTGCTCCATCTGGAGAGGGGAGACTGGAGTTCAGAAATCCTCGCTGACAGTTTATGAGTCAGTCCATCACCCTCAAGTCACAGTCACTCAATCATTCTTCTATGTGCAAACTGTCTGTCTACAAAAGGTGGGACATGGTTTCACGTAAGACGGAATTGACTTGCATTTTTAAAAAAATGCAAGAATACCACACACTGGAATGGTATAACCCAGAAGTTCTCAACCTGTGAGTCGTGACCCTTTGGGGGTTGAACGACTTTCACAAGGGTAGCCTAAGATCATTGGAAAACACAGATATTTAATTATGATTCATAACAGTAGCAAAATTACAGTTATGAAGTGGCAATGAAAATAATTTTATGGTTGGGGGGTCACCCCAACATGGGGAATTGTATTAAAGGGTGGTAGCCTTGGGAGGGTTGAGAACTGCTGGTCCAACCAAAAGTGGCAGGAAATACCAATGTTGCTGAAAACACGGGTATGTGGGAGTCTCTGTCACAACTGGAGTGTGCATTTGCTCAAGGGCCACTGCAGAAGATAACATGGTGGTACACACCTGTATGCCCAGCATTCAAAGGGCCAAGGCAGGAAGAACAGGAGTTGGAGATCAGTCCCCCTCAAATGAACAGCAACAAGACATGTTTCAGGCTTTGCATGCATGTCCCATGGCCTGGCTTGTACACAGAGATGAGTGTACATGACCATCAGAAGACACATTCAGGAATGCTCACAGTGCCAGTGTTTATAGTGGCCCAGATCAAAGGGACTGCATGTCCACTCTAGTGCTATATATAAGGATACAGTACAGCACCAGAAATGAACAAAATGTAAATACTCACAATAGCATTAATATAACTAATGAAGTGATGCGAGAAAGAAGTAACACAGAGGACACCTTACACCTCCTTCATTCCCATCAATCTCAAGAGCAGACAGAATATCTTCCAGGATTGTGAGATTGACACTCTTCCACCAATAGGTGGCTCCTTGTTTGTTCCTGACTCCATGCAAGCTGTGACTGTGCTGGGATGGATGGTGAGTGATTTCTGTAGCTGGGGCACAGGCAGGCTGCAGCTGCAGCCTGGGGTTCCTCCTGGGAAGCACACCTTGGAATTATAAACCCTCCTGAGGAGTTTTACTACCAGCCCAGGCTGGACTGGAGAGAGCACACGGGCATGAAGGTGTTGGAGGAACTCCAACTATTGTTTCAATTTCGCTACCCTAGTGAATTCAGTGCTGAGCCTTTGAGTTGCCCCCACCAAGACAGAATAGAAGGAGGCTTGCATGCCTAGACTGCAGGGACTATAAGCCAAATACAATAAACGAACCAATCAAAAATCAAAGAGGCAAAACTAACCAGTGGTGTGGGAAGTGAGGAGAGTGGTTAACTTGTAGAAACAACTAGGAAGTGGAGAGAGTGGGCCCTAAACTTCACCTGGAAGCTGGCTACATGGGTGAGCTCACTGGTGAATTTGTGGACATTTAGTGGGTGGCTACATGGGTGAGCTCACTGGTGAATTTGTGGACATTTAGTGGGCTGCATGCCAGCATTTCTCTTTCTCTTCCTCCTTCCCTCCATCTCTTTCTGTCCCTTTTACCTATCTCATTCTCTTCCTATATAGACATTCTTACACATATGTGTCATGCTTCTATAAAAAGAACACATGTGATAGATCAGGAGTTAAGTTCTGGCCCAGATCCACCTTAGTCTCTGGCTTAGAGAACTTGAGCTGTTACCTGTGCTCCTCAGAGCTAATTTGTTCCCAAGGAATGTAAACTTACAAGTCAAAAGACACTTCTGGGACTCTCACAGGAGTGACAGGACCAGGCGTCAGGCACAGCTGTATTCAGAGGCTCAAATAATGTGTCCGTACTTTAGTCCAGTAGCTGTGACTCCAGGCTGACTTTCCCTATGGAGTGTCTATTCCCAAGTCCTCCTAGCCCATAGGTGGAACAGAGAGAGGACTCATCTCCTCATTTGTTCCCAAGAAAGAGGTGAAATCTTTTATCTCATAAAAGTGGGTCACGTGCACATTCCTGGATCAATCGGCTTACCCAGGAAGATGTAATATTGTGATTGGCCAGGGCATTGTCAAACGTCGATCCTGGGAGCAGGGCTGCTGTCACTCATGCTCCAGTCACATTAAGGTAAGTGGAGGAAGGCAGGGTGGGAGAGCACATGCTGGAAAGGGGGTGCAGAGCCTAAGCCCCATTTTCTCTGCCTGTAAATTGGGCTGAATGCTGAGCCCGATTGTCTCTCTGAAAGTGAGGTTGCATTTTTTTAATGAAGTATGACCCATATATTTCAGTGAATAATTTTATAATTCTAGGAGTTCAAATATATCAAATTACATCTTTCAGAGTCTCAGGGTTTTGAACACAATGCTGAAGGATTTCTTAGGGCAAGATGGAGTTTCTCAGGGATGTGGGTCCTGCTACTAGCCACTGGCCTTGCTTGGGTTGTAAACTTCCAGATATATACCTAATTACTTCTAGAAAGAAGGAAAGGGGGAGGGAGGAAGGGAGAGAGGGAAAGAGAATGGAGAGAGGGCTTCACATTCTCCTACAGATTCTTCTCAACTTCTATTTTAAAGATGATGATAAATGAGGCTCAGAGAAATTGAGTGACTTTCCCCAAATCACCCAGCTGTTGCTGGGCCTGGTGGTGCAAAGCTTTCTCTTTCTAGCTAACCACGAACACCTGGGTTTCTGAAGCTCATTAGGAAGACGATTCCATAACCCACACAGTTCTGTGTAGTGGGCTGCCTTTTGTATTGTAGGAGTTTACCAGTATCCTGGGCTTCTATTTGGTAGGCACCAGGAACTGCTCCTCCATAGCCCTCATGCTGTGGCAACTAAACTGTCTCTGGACATTGTTGAAAGTCCCCCGAAGAGCAAGCCTCCTAGCTGAGAACCATTGTTTCTACAGCAGCCACTGCCCAGTCTTTGTCCCTCACCAGCCCTGTGATTGATGGGGAACTTTTCACTTCCTTGAGCCTCAGTTTCCTTATCTGTAAAATGGGGATCCAAACCATAGAGGTATGAGTGTGTGGCTCCATGGCAGAGCATGTGCCTAGCATGAGTGAGACTTCAGCTTGGCCAGCACAGTGTCTGCCTACATCAGATGAACAGCACAGTCGGCAATTAGCTGGTATCGTAAGTGCTTCCTAGCTGGCAGGTTAGGTAATCTCTCACTACGGTGCATGTGATTTTCCAGAGAGGATGTTTTATATTTGGCAAATTAGAGACACGCTGAATTGCAAATGAAGACAGGCATTTCAGGCCACTCCTGTTGCCTAATTAGTACAACTCCGTTGACAGCCTTGGCTCCTTCAAAGGACATTCCCTGGGATGTGGGCCTTCTGTAGAGCTGGCTGAGAACTCGGAACAGAGTCAGATGTCCGATATCAAACATTTCTGTGTTCAGAAATGAGGCCAGGTTCTCCAATTCGAAGCTCTCTCGGTAAATGGTCCCCTGCTTATTAAATTCCTGCAGTGGCCACTTAAATTGGACCCGCCTCCCCCACTTAGCTGCTCAAGGCTGTATAATCCTACTCTGATTTGGTGTCCAGAGTGGGATCAAAGTTGGAGGTGCATGCCTATGATTGCCCAAATTCTTCAGAGATGACTGCCTGGACCTTCACCTGCTTGTCCCACCTTGAGCACATATGGATGAATAGTGTCAGGTTTTTATCCCAGTGTGATTAGAATAAGCCCACCCACAAACAACCCCACATCGGTGTCCCAGCTGTGACTAAGACACTTATCTCTGTTCCTGGGGCCTTGCATAGAATAAGTAGTAATGGCAGCCTTGATGGCCCTCCATCTTTGCCCTTGGTCCTCCAGAAACCTGTTAGAGTCCTACTCCAAAAGCAAAACTGAGAGACTGTGAGGTGGTCTCCAAGGCAGCAAGCTTTCTCGATCACAATCTAAGGGCAAGCGCTTGTGGGGTGTTTTGTTTTGTTTTGTTTTGTTTGTCAACTTGACACAAGCTAGAATCATCTGAGAACAGAGAACTTCAGCTGAGGAGATGTCCCCTTAGATTGGCCTGTAGACAAGTCTGTGGGGCATTTTCTTTATTAATGACTGGGAGATCTCAACTCATTGTGAGTGGAACCACTCCACAGCAATGGTCCTGTGTGCTAAAGAAAGCAGGCTGAGCAAGCCATGGAAAGCAAGCCAGGAAGCAGAGTTCCTCCATGGCCTCTGCATCAGTTCCTGCCTCCAGGTTCTTGCTCTCACTTCTGGCCTTGGCCTCCCTCAGTTGACTGTGACCCAGGATATGTCAGCCAAATAAACCATCTCTTTCTCACATTTGCTTTTGGTCATGGTGTTTATCACAACAATAACAACCCTACCTAAGACAAGGCCTATGAGTGGGAGGTTGGTTGGTGGGGAGTTGATCGGCTACCCTCCCCCCAGGGAGGGGCCCTAACAGGCTATTCTACTTGCAATCCAGACCCTCAAAGTGGATCCTAAATATCAACATTGATCTCCTTTTATCTGGCCTGGATCCTGCTCCTTGTTCATTCATCCCCTATAGAGTTGGGTCCCACTTTCTTCCCATCTCTCCTCACCAGCATTCTGGCATATGATATAAAAATAAATTAAAAAAATAATATAAAAAATGAAGTCATGACACCTTGCCCCTTACTCTTGACTCTGATTCTTCTGGAGTCCTGGCTAGGGGCTTCCTGAGAGAATGACTAAGATCACACAGGTACTGAGTACCCATCCAATTCAACACTGTCCTGCTCCTTCTCGAACCAGTTCCAGGGAGCTCAGCTCCCAAGCAGGCCTTGTAGGATTGTGGGACCTCATCAACCTCCAGATTCTGGTAAGTCAGGATCAGTATGGCAGAGAAATGCAGAATATACACAAAAGTTCCTGGAGATGCTCTTGTCCCAGCTAATATCAAACACAAGCAGATTCTTTGCACCACATTTGAGGGGAGCTCATTACATGCAACTAAAACTAGGTTGCAGAAATGCCTTGAGAACAAACGTCTCGGAGAGAAAAAAGATTGCTCCAGAGCAGGTAAATGCAGCTGAAGTCCCATTTCAACAAGTATGAAGGAATGTGGAATTCTTCTGTCACTGGGAGTGCCATGTCTATGGAAACAGTTCTTGGTACACATGGAGTGTGTGGTTAATGCCCAGCAGGTGGATTTCCTAGGATACAGAGGTAATGGTGTTCACAAGGCCCTGCATTCCAGCCATTTATTTTGGAATTAGGGGAAATGGAGGCATGAGGACTCCGGGTCAGCATAGATGGACGCTGGAAGAATCTGGGAACCCTGCTTGGCCACATTACTCCATGAGCTTGGAGGAAGGATGTCCTCCCTCTGTACCTACATCTTTCCATCTGTAAAATGCATACAGCACAACCCAGGCTTGGAAATTCTAGATCATAGCTGGTATATTGTATTTGTCCCACTGACCTCTTTACTGTTATTAATCTTTATTCTGACAATTTCATACTTGCACACACTACACTGTGATGATATTTACTCACCCCGAGATCCTCTCCTGTTCTACTGCCACCTATTTCCTTCTTCCCAACTAGTCCTCCACCTACCTCACATCTTATCCCTGTTTTTCCCTCCTTCCCTCCATCCATCCCCCTCCCTCCTCCATCCTCTTTTCCCCCCTCCCTCTTTCCCTCCCTCCTTTCCTCTCTTCCTCTTGACTCCTGTTTCTTTCTCTGCTAAGAGACTTTGAAGATAGCTGTTTGCCGAAGTGGGATTTGCTTGGCGCTAGCAGGAAATCACCCCTTGGTGGGGAGGTGGGGCACAGACCGCACTAAACTCCTTACGCCCCTCAGCATGTTCCTGCAGGTGGTTTCCTGGTTACAGGGCATGTGTGGCTGCAATAGACACAGCAGAGGTCCATTCGAAGAGCATCTGCAGGCTTCCATGGGACTCTAGAAGGATGAAGGGTAAATGTCCTGCAGAACCTTTGCTTCTCTAGGCCTAGTGAAGAGAGGGAGGATCTGCAGAGTGATTCTTGGAGGTGTTGGAATCACAAACGGCTGATTCTCAGCAGTAAGATGGACAAAGAAAACAAGAAAATGAACCATACCAGGGTGATGGCGGCAGGCGCTCAGCCGGTGACAGAGGCTGCATACAAATAGAACAGTGTGACTTCAGGGTCAGGCACCAGTCCCAAAGGGGCTGAAATTTTAGAAATCACAGACTGTTTCTGTCCTAATGATATATAACTCCTTTAAGGTGTTTGCTGTGTGCTGGGAGCTACATCAGGTACCACCCACACAGCAGCCGCCACTGCTGACACCCACTTACAGTCATTCTCCCATCCTTCCTGATTAGTACCATTGAATTATAAAGAATGGTAATGGAACCAAAGAACAATAAGAAAAAAAAAAAAAGAACAATAAGCCCCAAATTCCTTGGGGCTAAAGGTGGTCAGATAGTAAAGCTCTGACCAGTGAGACACAGGCAGAGGTCTATGTGACAGAGCCACTGAGAAAGCTGGTCATTCACCTTTACTTTTTCTCATCTCAGGATGTAGACATAATAGTCAGGCTGCAGCAGCCACCT
Source organism: Peromyscus melanophrys (assembly GCA_902168415.1). Lineage (NCBI taxonomy): Eukaryota > Metazoa > Chordata > Mammalia > Rodentia > Cricetidae > Peromyscus > Peromyscus melanophrys. Next base: position 47,027 of record CABHPR010140254.1, on the reverse strand, counting down.
TGTGATTAAAAGGAAAAGAAATCCAAACTAAGATAGCAATGTGGGAAGACAAAATAAGATGGGTTCCGGGTTTGGTGGTACCATGCAGTGCTCGCCATAGCATTTTCTTGTTTTATGAGGAAAAAAAAATCTACTTTAAACTACTGTGGTGTCCACATGGACATACTCCTTAAAGGTACACATTCTGTTACTTAGTTCTTCCCACAAGCTTGTGAGCTTGGGCCTTGTCTTAGTCTGTTTTCTGATCTATGTTATTTCCACAGGTTGGGCAAATTATTTTAAAAAAGGTTTGTTTAGCTTATGGTTCTGTTTTCTTTTAAATTTAATTAAAATATAATTGCATCATACCCTTATTCCTCTCTTCTTTCCAACCCCTTCCATGTTCCTCCACTCTCTCTCAAATTTATGACCTCCTTTATTTAATTATTGTTGATATATATGCAAATAAATATATAAATGCAATTTGCTGAGTGTGTGACTAGTTTTATGTCAACTTGACACAAGCTAGAGTCATCAGAGAGGGGGGAGCCTCAATTCAGAAAATGCCTCCATAAGATTGTAGACAAGCCTGTAGGGTATTTTCTTAACTGATGACTGATACAGGAAGGTGGCCATTTGGTGGGTGGGGCCACCCCTGGGCTGGTGGTCCTGGGTTCTATAAGAAAGCAGACTGAGTAAGCCATGGGGAGCAAGCCAGTAAGCAGCGTTCCTCCATGGCCCCAGCACCAGCTGCCCCTAGGTCCCTGCTCTGTTTGAGTTCCTGTTCTGACGTCCTTCAACAGTGAATAGTGGTGAGGAAACATCAGCCTAGTAACCCCTTTCCTCCCATTTTGCTTTGGTCCTAGTGTTTCATTAGAGCAGTGGTAACCTTGACTAGGACACCGGGTCAGACTAGTGTTGCTTGTATGTGTGTGTTTTGGGGGCTGACCACTGGGTATTGGATAAACAGTCAGGATGTTCATTCCTGGGGAAGTCTAGTTGCCCTCTCTCAGCAGTCACTAAATGTTCATAGCTCTTCCCTTATGGATGGGGCCCCATGAGCTTTCTCCCACCTATGTTGGGAGGTCAACTGGTGTCAGAGTTGTTCAGGTCTTGCTTAAACAACCATGCTTCATGGATGCAGCTTCGCTACTGTAGCTAGAAAGCACGGTCTCACAGTAGACTTCCTAGTCTTTTGGCTCTTAAAATGTCTCTGCCTCCTCTTTCACAGTGTTCCTTGAGCCCGAGGTGTAGGGATTGTGTGCAGGCATATCAGCTGGAACTGGGGACAATGGAATCGATTTTGAACAGTTGTGTATTTCTGTAATGATCTCTGCTTCAAAAAGAAGCTTCTTTGATGAAGGGTGAGACTTACACTTCTCTGTGGGTCTGAGGACACAGCTTAGAGTGGAGTTAAAAATTACACTGGTTTAGAACAGCAGCAGCAGTCGGGTCTCCTCTAAGATTCATTGCTTCCCTAGGCAAGTGTGGTTGCTTAGTTTGACAGTAACAGGCATGATTTCCTCTCCTGTTGATGCAGAAAAGGTCTAAAAACAAAAACAAACCAAAAACCCAACATGCCTTCTTGATAAAAGTCCTAGAGAGAATATGACTGGAGAGATCACACCTCAACATAATAAAGGCGGTATACGACATACCCACAGCCCACATTATCTGAAATGGTGAAAACCTTGAGGCAATCCCATTAAAATCACGAATTAGACAGGCCTATCCACTATCTCCACTCTTCTTCAATGTAGTGTTCAAAATACCAGTTAGAGCAGCAAGACAAGAAAAGTAATTAAAGTGATACAAATAAGAAAAAATGACTCAAATTATGTCTATTTCCACTACACATTATACATAAAGATCCAAAAAATTCTATCAGAAAAATTCTAGAAATAATCAACAACTTCAGCAAAATAGCAGAATATAGAATCAGTTTACAAAAATCAGTAGCCATTCTGTACACCTACAACAAATGTTCTGAGAAACAGATCCTGGATACATCCCTATTCATAACAGCCTCCAAGAAAATGACATATGTAGGAATAAACACAACAAAGGAGGTGAAAGACTTCTATAACAAAAACTTGGAATGCCCATAGAATGAGATTAAGGAATACGCTAGAAAGTGGAAAGACCTCCCATGCTCATGGACTGACAGTATTAATACTATAAAAATAACCACTCTACCAAAAGCAATTTTACAGATTCAGTGCAGCCCGAGTCAAAATACCCACAGCATTCTTCACAGAAATAGAAAAAAAAATTCCCCAATTCACATAGAACCAGAAAAGACCCTGGATAACCAAAGGAACCCTGAGCAAAGAGAATAAAGCTCAAGGGATTAACATTTCATATTTCAAGATATATTACAGAGCTACTGTAATAAAAATAGCATGGTACCGGCACACACACACAGACACACAGAGACACAGACACCAAGACCGATGGAACAAGAGAGAGGACTCAAGCATGAGTACACATTACACATAACTACACACATCTGATATTTGATGAAAATGGCAAGAACATGCTCTGGAGAACAGGCATCATCTTCACAATAGTGCTAAGAAAAAAGGATGTTCACATGCAAAAGAATGAAATAGACTCATATCCACCACTCTGCATGAAAATAAATCCCAATGGATGAAAGGCCATGAATGTGAAAGCTGAAACCCTGAAACTGCCAGAAGAAAACAAATAACACTCTGCAAAATATAAGCTTATGAGAGAACTTTCTGAATAGGACTCCATCTGCCCAGGAATTAAGCCCAGCAGGTGACAAGTGGAACCTCACAAAATTACTGTGTGGTTCTTCAGAATAAGAGACTCAAAAGCATGATGTGGACGTTGCTGGGCATCTGGTGAGGGCCTCACACTGGATCGTCACATGTAAGAAAGAGCAAGTGGATCAGCTCAGGTCCCTTCTCCTCTTCTTATAAAGCCACTGATGCCATCACAGGGGCCCCATCCTCATGACCTCATCTGAGGATTGACCTCTAAATGACCATTAATGAATGAACTGAAGGGCTAAGGTGAATTTGGAATATAGCAGGGTGAGCCAAACTACAGCAGCACCTGTAACCTCTCCACTTCACAGATGCAGAAACTAAAGATCAGAGAGGTTCAACTAGCAAGCAGACTGTCTCAAGCTAACTTTTCTCATTTGTCCTATGTCATAGTGTCTCTTCAGAGAACATGGGGAAGAATTTTAATCTAATTCTCATTGATGAATTAGGTCAACAGAATGTGGGATGGGGGTGGTGGGAGAAAGGAAGGGAGGAGGCCATATTAATATTCTTGGTTTAGTCCTGAGGGGCATAAAATTGGCATGGCAGGTCCCTCGTATTTCTTCCCTTCCCCGATCGGCACCCATTGGGTGGAGAACGCCCTCATGGATTCCAGGGAAGTGGGTAGTGGTGGAAGATCTGTGCCAGACAGCTTTGCATCATTTTGACAAAATGTCTGAGGTAAGCAACTTAAAGGAGGAGAGCTCAGCTGACTCATGGCTTCAGAGATTTCAGTTCACACTCTCCTGCTTTAAGCTTATGATGAGGTAGAAACATCATGCTGGAAGGACATGACAGAGGAAAACTGTTTGCCTCATGGTGGCCAGAAAACAGAGAACATTTGAGAAAGGCACCAGTAGCAAGATATACCCCAGTGAGTCACTTCCTCAAACTCTACTGCCCGCCCCTGCAAGGTTTCCACCACCACCCAGCGAAACCATCACACTATCAATCCATCCATGCACCCACCCATGGGTCAGAGCCCTCACCATCCAATAACCTTCCCAAAGTTCCACCCATGAACACTTGTGGGGAGAACCAGCCCTTCATGCCTTTGGGGGATATTGTCTATGAAAGCTATAACAGGGTCATGCTGAGTGCTCAGACGACAAAGACTCTTGCCTCCCTCTGAGGAGCTTCAAACGAGAAATGGAATATCTCTGCCTCCTTTTTTTTTAATGTCAGGAAGAGCCACATGACTCACAGAGCAAACACAGTGGTCCACCAGTCATGGCAGACATCAAGTGCTTTGCATTCTCAGTGGATTTAAGGTTTTCATAAGGCCTGAGAGGTAGGATTCTTATCTCCCATTACACGTAAAACAAAGCCAAGGCTCAGGAGGTCTGGGTGATCTGTCCTTAGGTGCAGAGTTAGAAAATGGTGGAATTGGACTCAGATTCCAGTCCCGACCTTCAGCCATCTTGATAGTCAGCTTCCTATCAGGAACCTAGAAATTGGGTCCCTAGTCCAATTTAGACACCAGGAACCCAGCATTGATCAAAGGGGCAGCAGACACATTGCTACTGTCTGAGAAGAGACCCGGCAAAAGTGATGATGCCTGAGACCCTGCAAGTTCCAGCCTCACGGGAATTACACTTGCCCCATCTCCCCTCACTTATCTCCTCTCATCTGTCTCCCTTCCTTCCTTCCTTCCTTCCTTCCTTCCTTCCTTCCTTCCTTCCTTCCTTCCTTCCTTCCTTCCTTCCTCCCTCCCTCCCTCCCTCCCTCCCTCCCTCCCGCTCCCTTCCTCCTTCTCTCCCTCCCTTTCTTCTTTCCTTCCTTTCTCTCTCTCTCTTTTTTCCCTGCCTCTTTATCACACATCTATCACTCAGAAATATTTAGAAGCCCCTTCTGCTAGGTGCCAAGCCCAGTCAGTGCATGATGCTTATTTCCTTGCAGATGTGAAGCACTATTTTACAGGATTTAAAGATTCTCTAGGTAGCAGGACACAGCACACAGACACTCAGAGAGATGAAAGGTAAAACTCTACTATATCTCCAGCTGGGGAAATGTGTGCATATGTGCACATGGAGGTCAACATTAAGTATCTTCTTAATGCTCTTTTTCTTCTTCTTCTTCTTCTTCTTCTTCTTCTTCTTCTTCTTCTTCTTATTATTATTATTATTATTATTATTATTATCATTATTATTATTATTATTGTTATTATTATTGTTGTTGTTGTTGTTTTTGAGATAGGGCCTCTCACTGAACCTGGAGCTCACACATTCTGCCACAGTGGCTGATCAACAAGCCCCAGGAATCTTCCTATACCTACGTTCCTAGTGCTGGGATTACACGTGTGTGTTGCTGCACCTGATACTTTTAACATGGGCTTTAGCCATTGAAGTCAGGTTCTCATGCTGGCACGGCAACACTTTACTGACTGAGTCATCTTCCCCATGCTTGTGCTGAGCGCTCAGATTTTCTGTCTCAGTTTGTCCTCTGTGTATTGGAGATGATGGTAACAGTGGTCCCCCTCTCATAGATCAGAATGAAGAAAGAAATGAATTAATGTATCAAAGTCCTTGATAGAGTTCCCAGGAAAATATTTCTATTTAGTAAGCTGGGAGTACTACTATTAATATAATTGTCCTTATCATTAAGGTGCAGAGCTTGCTGTGGGGAAAACTTACAACAGGTTTGAAGAGCACAGAGGTTGGACCAAGAAGTGTTCACTGTAAGGTTGCAGAACCCAACTTACCATTATAGAGTGTGCTGTACAATAGATGTATCTGGGAAGAGGAAGAGGAAATCTCAACTGAGGAGTTGCCTCTAGCAGGTTGGGCTATAAGCAATTCTGTGGAACTTTTTTTTTTTTTTCCAAAACAGTATCTCATTATATAGCTTTCCCTGACCTGAAACCCACAGAGATCTACCTGCCTCCTGACGGCTGAAATTAAAGGTATGCTTGCCACATTTTTTTTTATTAATGATTAATGAGGGAGAGACCAGCTCTCTTGAGACAGTGGCATCCATGAACAGGTGATCCTGGGTTGTACATGACAGATGGTTGAGAAAGGCATGGGGAACAAGCCAATAAACAGTGTTCTTCCATGGCTTCTGCTTCAGTTCCTGCCTCCAGGTTCCCTCCTTGGTTTCCTCAATGGACTGTGACTCTAGATGTGTAAGTCAAAAGTCTTCCTCCTTGAGTTGCTTTTGGTCAGTGTTTATCATAGTGATAGAGAGCAAACCAAGTCACAAGATCGTAGCTAAAAAGCATGTGTGGACCCTTCTAGCATTGGATGAGCTAGCCTTCTGGGAGAGGTGAAAGTTTATCCTGCCATAGGAAACCCAAGGCAGCTGAATGAAGTGGCAGAGCAGACCCCTTGCCAGCATGGGAATGCCCACTATAGGAGGGAACTGGAGATGGGCGTTGGGAAGAAGCAGTGCCACAGGCAGAAAGTAGGGCTACTCTTCACAGAGGCCAGCTCAGGAGTTGCTTTTATAGAGTCCTTTAGGAAGGAGGAAGCCTGTTAGGCTATGTTGTTTCAATGCCCAGCATTAGCATTTCTACGTGTATTTCCATAGGACTAGGGCACATGTAACCAAAGAAGGACTAAATAACTCCTCAAGAACAAACTATGGGGATGACAGGGGTCCTGATCTTCTAGGCTTCCACTGTGTCACAGGGACTCCCACTTATACTTGGTGGCACTAAAGAACTTGATCTTGATGAGTGCTTGCTCAGTTGTCTGAAGTATGTCTGGCATCTTGAGCCTGCTTGCTTTCACCCAAATTTTCCAGGGTAGTCAGTCTTAAACTGTTCCTTCATTAACTGATTGATTGATTGATCCAGTCAGTCAGAAATACCTATAAAGAATTTTAATGCACTGGGCCTTGCAGATAGCACAGTTATAAGCATTCTTGCCAACAAGGACTTCCTCATCTGGTCGGGGAAATAAGCATCCCATGGCTGAGTGTGGGCAGCACAAGTTTGCAGACTGTGTTTGGGCAGGGCTTAGTGCTGTGTGGACTTGATCTTTCTGGATCCATATTTCTTAGCTCCGCTTTGCTGAGATTGGCTTCATTCTTGGTCAGAGGCAGGGCCACCTGGTGGTACAGGTTTTAATGAAACCAACTAGACTGGCTGTCTTGTGGAGGAGTTTTGCTTGCTCCTATGAAAGGCTCCTTGACTGGCTGAATAGACCATAGCTGAGCTCCATGGCTTTCCATGCTGCCCTGGAAGGGGTGGAGTGAAACACGCTTACACTTCCAGAGTACATTTGAAGGCTGGTTCCCTAAAACATGGGGTGTTCCTTACTCGACAGTAGCCAAGTAAAGGCAACATACAACCATGAGTACAAGAAATGCTTTCTTCATGATCAGGGAATATTAGAAACTAGAGAAGTGGCAGGATTGGCACACTAAGTTCATGCATCATCTGGATCTTACCTTTTGTGTCATCCATCTCACAGATTTATAAGACTTTAAGAAATGTATGTTTAAAAAAAGTGTCAAGGAAAGAGGGCTCAGGTAACATGATCATTGTACATTGCATGTATACACATGTCACAGAAAATCCCTTTAATTTACACAATTTATGTTTATTAATACCTGTAATAATAATGCAGAGGAAAGAAAAAGAATTCTTGAGAATTCCTGGCAGGAATGGGAGGCTGTGATGGCCCTGTGTGAGTCACTGATGGCCACAATGTTAGCACTTCCCAGGCTAGCTCTACGAGTGATCCTTACTTCATTTCTGTATCTGACATGTCACTCCCTTCCTGCCTTTGTGACTTGTTAAGGTACCCAGGGTTGTGCTGAGCAGTCACTTGCTCATGAAGTCCATGAACTCAACTGCAATTATAACAACAAGGAGAACCAGGGTGACACTCAGACAGTTTCTGGGGATCATTATACAAACTATTGCTTGATATTAGCTACTAAGTATTTCATTGGCAAAGTGTTACTTGGGATATAAAGAGGAGGGATAGAAATATGACTTAACTTCTGAGAACTTTGAAAAAACAACAACCACAACAGCTTGATTTCCACACAGGGAAAAAAGCAGTGGCATTCACATGCCCTGATTGACATATTGGAAAGCAGGGAGTACTTGGGCCACTGCTAAAAAAACCTTCAGCTCAAGGGAGGGGAAGAGAATGCATATGATAGGAAGAAGGGAAAATAATGGATCAGGAAGGGTTAAACGGGGTGGAGTAGGGCAAGGTAGAGGGGTAGTGTGAGAGGGATAACTAACTCTAGAGACTATTAAGAAAGCCACATGGAAAGCCACTACTGTAGACATTTTCTAAAATATATACATATATAAAAAGGGGTTTAAAAAGAGTTACCCTATATGGGGGTGGGGTAATGCTTCTCCCAAATACCATGGGTTATCAAATAAAGAATCCAGTGCCAACTGTGGGTTGCCTCTTTTTGAGTTGTTGGTCAGTGAGGTCCCATAGATTTTTCTCAACACTACAGGCTGTTGCCCTTGCTCTTGGTTACCCTCTAGAACTTGGCAGTAAGACGATACTGCTGAAGACACCATGTATTTGAGTCACAGATCATGAATATATATCAAGCGGGTACCACCCCAAAAGCTTCATCCCTACTGGTTAGATGTCACAGTGTTGGAAGGTGCTATGCAAATAGGGGGGAAAGTTACTTAGCTGTGAAGCCTGCTAACTACAATAGCAACTGGTCTGGTAAGATGTGTGCACTTGCTCAATATTGGCAAGGAAGCCATGCAAGCAACCAACCACTTTCTGATTGGATTTAAGATCCATATTGCACAAGACAGAGTTCATGCCTGGTACTGTTAACTGGGTCAAGAACCCATTGCCTGGGTACATCATAGGCCTTAGGGGAGGGCTTGGCTCTAAGTGAGACATTTAGGTTACTGTGCCTTAGAAATCACTATGGCAGAGGTGATGGAAAGATTGTAACAGTCAGAGGTAGTAGAGGATTGCAGCAACATGGTGTTTTCTGGGCATGACAACCCCATGGCACACATGAGTTCACAGCAGCTGTGACTGCATGCACAAACCAAGTCAGCCAAAAACCCAGCACAGACTGGGGAGGGGCTCATGAAGTCACTCCTATCTGAGGAGCTGTTGGCATTTGACAGCTTGGGAAGGCGAGTCAAATTTCTTCAGGATTGTGGCTCCTGAGAGGCTGCCCATGCTCCAGTAGATTGTCTACACCCATGAGCACACAGGTAGCATTGAGTGGAGTAACACTGTAGACCTGTGTTTAGAAAAAGAGCATCTGAAGTTGGGAGAGAAGAATGGCTGGGGGTATTAGGGAAGAAGTAAAGGAAGGGACCTGGGGGTGTATTTGATCAAAACACATATACACGCATGCCATTCTCAAACAAAATAATTAAGAGAAATTACAGTTGCACCATGGGAATTATAAAGTAACTTATTTGAGATTTTAGAGAGTCTTGTGTAGCCCCAGATGGTCTCCTACTTGATATGTAACCGAGGACAACCTTGAACTCCTGAATTTCCCCCATCAACATCTCAAATGCTGGGATTACAGGCATAAGCCACCATGTTTGGTTGTAAGTTCTTTTTAAGGATTTCACATGTGTGGGAAATCATGTGACATCTTGCAGTATTTGTCTTTCTGTGCCTAGAATATTTCATTTAACATTATGATTCATGCTTCCTCAAGTGACAGGAATTTATTATTTTTATGGCTATATGGTATTCATTTTATGTATGTATATGCAGGTGCCCAGGGACACACACACACACACACACACACACACACACACACACACACACACACACACACACGCATGCACACACACACACAGAGAGCTCTTTTACACATTTATTTGCTGATGTTTGACATGTTGAGTCTTTAGGTCGAACTACTTTTTACATTGGTGCAGAATCTAAAATTGCTGAGCCCATAGAAGTGGAGAGTAGATTTGTGGCCACTCGAGGGTGGAGAGCAGAGGGAAGACATGGGTGGGGACAAAGCCATGGCTAGATAGAAGGAATGTGTCCTGCTGTCGTACACAGAGGGGTGATTATAGCTAACAATGATGTATCCCATAACTTAAAAATAGTCACAAAATAAGAGTTTGAATGTTATTATTGCTAACAGATGATAAATGCTTGAACTGAAGGAATAGCCTGAGCATGCTGAGTTGATCATCACACAATGAACACACGTGCTGAAATGTCATACTGTGCCCCATAAATACACACTAATTGTACATATCTGTCGAGTAACGTTTAATGAAAATGCATCAATGGCATCACAGATGAGAGCCTCTCTTCTTCAAGGAAGCTTGTCCTTGATGTCTGTTTGGCAAATACAATTTGTTCTTAGAGATGTACAAGATATTTTCTTTTAACTGCATGTCTCTCCCATATTAATGAAAAGGAGAACATTTTGTAAATGTAAGCAGGAACTTTTCCAAGTTTTTATAAAACCTCCTCCCAGCTCCTGTTTCTGCACTAAAGTCTCTCTAGTAATTCTTGGAAGTCAGGGGTGTAGTCTTATCTTTTTGACATGCCTCGAAGAACATCAATAATGAAGTGGCTAAGGTGAAGCCCTAGGATGCTTAAGGAGGCCACCTGTCCACCAGACATATGGCCCAGAGGTCACACCCACCACTTGAGGCAATCGCCTTCTCTCACCTATCCCCTCTGTGCTCTGGTCTGCTGTGGGAAGTATCCATCCAAGAAACAAACTCCTGTAACATTTAGTAGGATATCCTAAAGCTATTATCATGGGTAGGGGAGGGACAAAAGTCTTGAAGCAAAGGAGTCAGAAACACGGGGGTCTTAGGTCAACTGAGGACTAGCCAATGCTGTTTGATTACCAGGCTCCAAATGACTAACGAATACCCCAACTTCTTGATTCAAAATTTGGATTTGTGTTAAGAGACAGCATGAGGACCTATCATTTTATAGGATTGGATGCACGTTCATCTGTATTTGATTCTTTCTGAAAAGCTACGAATAAAGCTTTGCCTCATCCTAAAATAAGTGGTGTTTCAGACTTAATGAGTGTGGTATTTTTGGAGCAGCCAGGGTGGTGCCCTCTGAACTAGATAATATTCTAATGTTTGTCTTCTTTGTGTGCTGATAGGGCCCGCTTTCAGCATTGCCCATCTCTGCAGTCTCATATTACTTCCCACTTCTTTTCCCACATTTACCCGCATCCCAATCTCCACCTGGGCTCCTGGCCTCTATCTCTGCCTTGTTTCATCTGTCATTATCAACTTTCCCAAGTCTGCAGAGTAGGTCACATGTATTGATGTTAACAGAGAGATGGTCCCAAGCTTCCTACCCATGGTCTTTTATGCTGCCTACCCATGGTCTTTTATGTTGTTCTCCTGCACTGATAGAGTTATCACAAATTGGTTACAATTTGAGGAGAGTAAGTCTCTTTTGCACTTTCCCTGATGCTGTGCTCCTAATGCCAAAATGAATCATCTGGTTCTTCCTGTATCTGTCTAGGAAGCAGACTCCAGGAGAGGACAGGACTACGGGTTACATTTACTAGTGATGACTCACTCAGCACCAAAAACCATGTCTGTTACATGGTGAATATTCAACAAACATTTGTCAAATGAATCTGTAAAATTAATTTTTGATGGTATGGATGCAAACTTGTTCTTTTCTGAAGATAAGTAGCATTTTGGATCTTGCTTCTCCTTGACATTCTTTGGTGTGTATGTTTCCCAAAAGCTGAGCAAAAGTAGAAATCTTGGTGACTGTGGACATGGCTCTCCAAATGTATGCACATATACACATTTATACCCTCTGTGTACATGATGAGAGGGGGGATCAATAATCTTCCCCAAGAATTATTGTCCAATACCCATCGGTCAGCATACACACACAGTGTGTGTGTGTGTGTGTGTGTGTGTGTGTGTGTGTAACAATAATAATTAAAGAAAAGAGGCCATGTATTGGAGGGGGGCAAGGAGGGTACACAGGAGGAATTGGAGGGAGGGAGGGAAGAGAAAAAAGAAATGATGCAATTATATTTCACATTATAAATTGAAAAGTAAAATAAATGAAAAGACAATGTAAAAAGTACTTTCTCCCTTAAGCTGTTTCTGCTGCGTGTTTTTCCACAGTAGTAGAAAGCAAACAAAACAACAACAAAAAACCCCACCTGACCAGTGTTTCTATTTCATGTATATAGAGGGAATTAAATGCTATTTGGAGCACCTAGAATGGAGTTAGCCATTATGTGGAATTGTAGCCAGGAAGCTCTTTCCTAAGGGATATGGTGCCCTATGTCATGGGTCTGTGTACATGTGTCTAACTTCATCTGTTGCCTACTATTGAATATTTCTGTCGCTTCCAATGCCTAACCACTCAGAGCAAAGGTTCACTTTACTGTTTTTCCAAAGAGGAAACAAAGTCGAGGCTTAACTTGCTGAACAGGTTGGCCATGGTCAGATGGTGGATTTGTGGCTGATACCTGCTCTTGCCATCCCATGGCAATACTTGGTGCCATGCCCAGGCTGAGCATAGAGCAGGCCACTGGCTACATTGCATTGTGACTATTTCGTTAGAGACGAAATCATGAAAGAATGTTTGGCAAGATAATTCTTTGAAGAGAAAGACCACTGTAAACCATTTTAAGCTCTGCTTGCTTCAGGATCCTCCAGATAGTACCTTCTTGGGGCTGGAAAGGGAGTCATCTTGGAGAGGCAAACATTTGAGTGTGTCAAGAGCATTTCCTCAGGGAGGTCCAAGGGCAGAAGCTGAGACAGTGAGCATTACCAGAACAAATGACTATTAATCTCACTTTTGAATTTGAGTTCTATTTCTTTTTTATAATATTTTTATTTATTTATTCTTCTCTCATATATTATATCCAGGCTGCAGTCTCCTCTGCCTCCTGCCCCCTCCCAGACCCTCCCCTTGACTTCCCCCACCCCATCCATTCCTCCTTTGTTTCCCTTGAGAAAAGGCAAGGCCTCTCGGGGATAGCAACCTTCATACAAGCAGAGGTGACTAACCTTATTGCAACTTGAGTTCTATTTCTAACCACATGACCATGGATAAGTCCTCATCTCTCTTAGTCTGGTTTCCTCATCTGTGAAAAAGCTGTGCTTCCCCTTTCTCTCCTCCTCTCCCCTCTCACGTGCTTTATTGTTGTGAGGCCTGAAGGAGGTAACTGATGTAAGTGCCCAACCTAACTGCTCAGGGCATGATTAGCACTGGATTCCTGATATTAGTTAGGGAATCTCTAAGGAAGGTTTGAATATTTTTTCATCTTTCTGGTCTGGAGAAAGTGCAGCCCTGGGAGCTAAAAATCCTTCACATCAGAAATCTGAGCTACTTCTGGTACTTTCTAAAGTTCCAGAAAAGATAGGATTTAAAAATTACTTCTCCAGTTGGGAAGGCATAAGGAAGTCTGTTCACATCAGCTGACTTCTAACATGCTCACGCCTTCCTCAAACATCTCCTTCCACTGATGTCTAGATAATTGGCGTCATCATCCGTCCTGAGTGAGCAGTGTAGGCTGAGACATCAGGAGGTCACACACACACACTGCCTCTCTGACGCATGAGCTTCTGGTCCATGCTGTGTTCTTCTCTAAGGTTCCCACATTCTCATCTGGAGTCACCAGCATGCTGTTGTCCAGTCACTGCCAAGAGTAATTTCACCTCTGCTGAACTAGCCTCAAAGATGTAGACTAGTTCTGATCTTTATGAAATGAGTTCAGGCTGATAGGTGGCCATTCATCTTTGTCATATTTCTGCATCATTCAGAATTTTTTTGGGGGGTGTGGAGCTTAATCAGTATGTCCAAGTGTCTGTAATAAAAGGCTCTTGGGCTTCTCTGAGACAACCACCATGCTTTCTTTCCTCCTTGTTTTTCTCCCCCTGGTCCTCTTGCCTTCTCTTTTTTCCTCTCCCCTCCTTTCCACTTCCTTCTTCTTTCTTCAGACATACACTGTTCAATCATGTGTCATTCTAGGAATGTGGCTTTATATTTAAGGGCAGATCCTATCCTTCATCTACTTATGGTTTCACTAAGGACACATGAAAGTAAAAATATATATTCATTTCTTGTCACCCAGAGTTGTCTAATAAGCTGCTTTACAATAATTCATTGGTCTGTAAATATTGTGTGTTGACTTACAGCACTGTTCTCCAGTTTGAGCTCTGTGAGATTATTCTAGGTTTAGGTTTGAAAGTACAATTTATACTTTTTTTCTTTTCTTGCTCATACAGTTAATGTCACATCCAAGTCCATTGCCAAAATTAAGGTAGTGAATGTTTATCTTGATGCTTTTTTTCCCTGAGAGTTTATAGTTCCAACTGTTCTACTAGACAGCCAGACAGGAATAAGAAATTCTTGTGTGCTGTCATACAAAAGAATGACTATGAATAATAACTACACACTATATCTTCAACAAGCTGGAAGAGAGGAATTTGAATGTTCTCATCATAAATAAATAATATGTGTTTGCAGAGATGGATATATTTAACCGGATTTAAAGGTTATATGATGTAAGTATGTATGAAAATGTGACATGATACCCTTTAATGATATAATGTCATATATCCCTTAAAATAAAGTATTAATGGTGATGACTTCTATAAGAGTATTGGGAAACTGCCCAAATGCTATGTAAGCATCAGCTGTAATTTTAACCTCCTTTAACTTTTTAATCTCTTTAGCTCACTTCTGATTCCCATTGTCTGTCTCTGTAACTAGGGTCCCCCACTCAGGAAATGCCCCTTAAATCCTCTTACCCAGAGTTGGAAGCACCACTCTTCATGCTTCTCACTGGCTTCCAGAGCCTCCTTGGTAAATCCTTCTGATGTTCATGTGACTTCCTCCCCAAGGGATGCGAGACTTGCAGCAAGCTGAGTGACAGGCTGGTCTCCACACGCCAGGACTACTGAATCCTTCCAGACATTTCCCACTCATTTGTTAAATGTGGGCTTTGTGTCAGCCCTTGTTCTAGCTGCTGGAAGGGACTGGCATTCTGGTGCATGACCACAGACTAAAGATAAATAGAACAGAAAACAATACCTACAAGCCAACTCCAGACTGTGGGAGGTGCTCTGTGTAGAAATGAGACGGACTGATCTGCAGGCTACTTGAGATGGGGTGGCCAAGAAAAGCACACAGAGAAGTGATGCAGAGACAGACTTGGATGAAAGAAGGACTCAGCTGTGGAAAGTGGTGCACTCGGCTGTGTCAGTGGAGAGTGGTGCGGTGATGGGGGCAGATGGAGCAAAGAGTCCGCCGTGGGAACAGAGACCCATGGAAATTCTGCCCTAAGCTTCTTTATGCCTCTGTGAGCCCTGCATTTTAGTGCATGTAATAGACAAGAAACGGGTACATCATAAGCAAGGCTACAGTAGCTGCTATGGAGGATATGAAGCAAACAGAAGGGTGGATGTGAGGAGACAGGGAAGGTCCTTCATGCACAGCCACTTGTAAAACTCTCTTCAAGGAGGGAAGTGTTTGAGCTGTAGTCTGTGCTGTGATTGGAACGTAACATGTTCCCCTCAGATTCACACAGGCACTTGGTCCTCAATTGGTGGTGCTGTTTGGGAAGGTTTTGGCACCTTTAGGAGGGGAAGTTGGAGGAAGTGGTTCCCTGGGGGTAGATCTTACTGAAGCTCTATAGCTGAGCTCCACTTCTGGTTCACTCTCTGCTTCCTGACTATGGATGCACTGTACCCTGCTGGTTTCCTGTTCCTGACACCGTCTCTTCCTTACCTGCAGTCATGTCTTCCCTGCTATGTCAGGATGATTCCCTAAATGCTAAACCAGAATAAATCTCTCCCTTAAATTGCTTGGGTCAGGTATTTTGTTCAAGTAACCAGAGACATAACCAATACAACCTAGTGCTCTATACACCACACCCAGAGTGTTAGACCACATTCTAAGGGCTTCTGCCTGGTAATCTGAAGGTGATACACACCCATGGCCCATGTCTCAGGCTAATATTGACCTCCAGAGGAAGTACATGAATGAAGGCAGGGGACAGGGAACAACTCAGATATATTAAGGAAGTGCTGTGTGCCCCCCCACCCCATCAGCTTGTGAGGGGTCACCATTGCTCTTGATGTATGAGGATGCTGAAACCCAGCAACTTCTGATGATCCTATTTCTTCAGCCAGCAGCCTACTCAGTAGGAGATGAGGGCTGTTCTATTGGATGCCTGGCTTCTAACCCCAGGGGCATGTGGAGTTGATTCAATCAGCCAGAGTGTCTGTGTGTTCTGACTGTGTTCTTGCTGGTACCATCTTTCTTGGATTCCTGGCTCTAGCTGGCTTCTCCTCCCTTTTACAGCCCATAGACTCTGGGGTTTATTGCTCTTCCTTTCCCTAGGGCTGCCTCCTTTCCTGAGTTTATACTTTTTAGGTAGTTTGAATCCACTAACTTCCTCTTCATAGCCCAGACTGTGGTCCTGGCCAGATAGCTTCTCCCTTGAGCTCCTCTCAACCTGATGTCAAAGAATCTGTTTCAAAAGCACCCTGCTTTCTATCTGTGATCTTCTCCAAATCACCCTCTGGCTCTTTCTCAAATTTCTTCTTTTTTTTTTCCTGAAGGTTGCTGAGGGTTATACTATCAATGAAAAATAAACTCGAAATGTGAGACTTTGGCATTATTTCCAGAATTTTACAAACTTCCCAGCTGCCAATCGTGGCCCTTCACCCTCTCCCAGAGACAGCCACAAAAGTCCTGTTGGAATCAAACTTACTTTATAATTGCTGTGCATCTTAAACCTCCCTCTCCCAAGGCTATTTGAAGCTATACCTCTATAACAGCCAGAGTCCTCTTGACTCAGCTGGGGGCAGTCTTATTTTCTATGCTTTAATGGAAGAAGAATTATTATTAGAAACATTTGGATTTCAATTCACATCTAAATTATGCTCTTTAAAAGTTACTCAAGGCAGGTGGCATTTCTACCTCCCTAAAGAAAGGCAGTATTTGTTTCTTTTAGAATTTTCAATTTAGTGGAGTACAGGGGTTTTGTTGTTGTTGTTTTTTGCTTTTTAATCATTTTGACCTAATGATTCTTTGGATTTCCTCAGTGTCTGTTGTTATGTGCCCCTTTTCATTTCTGATTTTGTTAATTTGTATATTCTTTCTCTGCCATTTAGTTAATTTAGATAAGGGTTTGTCTATCTTGTTGATTTTCTCAAAGAACCAACTCTTTGTTTCATTGATTCTTTGTATTGTTCTCTTTGGTTCTATTTTATTGATTTTTAGACCTCAGTTTGATGATTTCCTGTCATTTACTCCTCCTGGGTGAGTTTGCTTATTTTTTGTTCTATAGCTTTCAAGTGTGCTGTTAAGTCGATAGTATGAGATCTAATTTCTTTATGAAGGCACTTAGTGCTATGAATTTTTCTCTTAACACCACTTTCATTGTGTCCCATAAATTTGGTTATGTTGTGCATTCATTTTCATTGAATTCTAGGAAGTCTTTAATTTTTTTCTTTATTTCTTCCTTGACCCAGTGGTAATTCAGTAGAGAGTTTTTCAGTTTTCATGAGTTTATAGGCTTCCTATTCTTTCTGTTGTTGTTGAAAAAACAGCTTTAATCAATGGTTGTCTGAAAAGATACAGGGGCGATTTCAATTTTCCCGTATCTGTTGAGACTTGCTTTATGACAGAGTATATGGCCAATTTTAGAGAAGGTTCCATGAGGTGCTGAGAAGAAGGTATATTCTTTTGTATTTGGGTGAAATATTCTGTAGATATCTGTTAGGTCTATTTGAGTCATAATGTCTGTTAGCTTCATTATTTCTCTATTTGGTTTCTGTCTTTGGTGAGAGTGGGGTGTTGAAGTTTCTCACTAGTAGCATTGGGGTTCAATGTGTAATTTAAACTTTAGTAATGCTTCTTTTATAAATGTGGGCACATTTGAATTTGGGGCATAGATGTTCAGAAATGAGACATCATCTTGGTGGATTTTTCCTTTGATGAGTAAGAAGTGTCGTTCTCCATCTCTTTTTGATTAATTTTTATTGGAAGTCTATTTTGTTAGATATTAGAATGGCTATACCAGCCTGCTTCTTGGGTCCAATTGCTTGGAAAATCTTTCTCTAACCTTTTATTCTGTGGTAATGTCTATCTTTGATGTTGAGGTGTGTTCCTTGTTGCAGCAGAAAGATAGATACTCTTTTTGCATCTATTTTGGGGATACAGAGCCTGAATTTGTCATTTCCTATATCCTGGCAAGACTTCCAGTGGAGGGATTGGGACACCAACACAGCTGCAAAACCTTTGACCTACAATTTGTCCTGCCTACAAGATGTGTTGGGGTAGAAGTGGAGCAGAAATTGTGGGAGTGGTCAACCAATGACTGGTCCAGCCAAAGACCCATATCATGAGAGGAAGCCCTCCCCTGAGGGCCAGGACCCAGAGGCTGGACCTCCCAGAGACCTAGGATAAAACCAAACATGACTGGCAAAAAAAAGTCAATGAGATGATTCTAATAATATTCTGCTATACTTATAGATTGTGCCTAGTTCAGTTGTTATCAGCAACTGAAACTAGCAACCAGCAACCAGCAACTTATGGAAACAGATAAAGAGACCCACAGCCAAACATTAGGCAGAGCTCAGGGAATCTTTCAGAAGAGGGAGAGGAAGGATTGTAGGAGCCAGAGGGGTCAAGGACTAGACAAAAAAAACACACAGAACCACTAACTTGGGTTCATAGGAGCTCACAGAGACTGAACCACCAACCAGAGAGCCTGCATGGGATTGACCTATGCCCTCTACACATAGGTTACAGTTGTGTAGCTTGGTCTTCTTGTGGGACTCCTAACAGTGGAAAAAGGAACTCTCTCTTAATCTGTTGCTCAGTTTTGGAACCTTTTTCTCCTACTGGGTTACCTTTTCCAGTCTTAACAGGAGAGGAAGTGCCTAGTCTTACTGCAACTTGATATGCCATGGCTGGTTGATATCCATGAGAGGTCTGCCCTTTTCTGAAGAGAAATGGAGAAGTAGATGATGAGGGAGAGGAAAGGTTAGGGGAAGGACTTGGAGGAGAGGAAGGAAGGGAAACTGCAGTTGAGATGTAAAAACGAAATAAACAAATAAAAAACAAAACAACAACAAAAGAAAGGCAACATTGCTTACTTTGCAAGATTGCTGAAGAACTCAGAATAATGAACAAATGTGAATTGTGGAGAATAATAAGATGCCCCATGATCCTACTTCATCAAGATCTCCCTTTGGGGGTCATTGTCACCTCTGACCTCCTTGGCTTGGACTAGAAGAATTTGATGACTTTAGATTACCAACCAGAAGCTTCTAGAATTAGTCTTAATAGTATAGACTGAGAATAAAGAATTCTAGATTACAGGCCAAATTCTCACTCTTGGAAAGTTATTTGCAAATGACCTTACCTGAAGTCCACCCTCCATCAGTCATTCTTCCTCATACTAAGCTTACTGTCTAACTTACATGATGTGGGACTTAACCATCCCTCCAAAGTCTCATGTGAGAGAGGCTTGGTACCCAGCTGGTGACAATATTGGGAGCTGGTGGCATTATTAAGTGGTGGGGCCAAGGAAAGGAATAGAAGTCACTGGAGATGTGACCTTAAAGAGGAAGTGGGGAGCTCATTAGCCCTTCTGCTTCCTGCTGTCTGTCATGAGGTGATTAGCTTTGCTTCTCCACATCTTTCCCACCAGTATGTTCTGCCTCCCCAAAGCAATGGACCCAGATGGCCACTGGTGCAGCTGGAACCAGGAACCAAAACCAGTCTTCCCCCTTTCAGGTGTTTATTTCAGGTCACAACACACAGCAGATGAACACAACTGTCCTTGTCCCAAGGCAGCACTAATGTTCCTGCTTATTTATTTGCTGGCTATCACAGCACCTACAGCATGGCATTCACAACAGTGTGTGCTGGGTTTCTGCCTTACTGTATTCCTGGCAAACACAGCATATTGTTACATATGTTTTTCAGATTGAGGTGAGAGTGGAAGCCATGAACCCCTGATTTTTCTTCAGTTCTGACTTTTCTAAAATATTCTGCTCATGGAACCAAAACTTAGACACAGACAGCCTTGCTTTCTTCACCTACATCCAAGTGTCCAGGGAGTCTGTGGTCCTGTCTTAACCTACGGCTGGTGCAGCTGGGACTTCAGACAGCATCCAGGCCTTACCATGCTCTTTTCTTAGGGCCCTGAAGCCTGAGCCCTCACACTGGAGTCTTACAACAGCTGGGGGTCCAAGGCGGAATGTCCATACGTTCTCTCTGCTCTATATTAGCTGCATCTCAACCACAACCCAAGGTCACACTGGTGCTTGCCTAATGTATAATGGTCCACTGCCTTGATAAGGTCAGCTTTAGGAGAAAGCTCAGGTCTTCTTCCTGCCGCTGCTTTGTTGTGGTCATCATCATCATCATCACCGTCATCATCAGTGTCACCACCATTATCATCAATACCACTACTACTCCGGCCATCACCACCATTGTAATCAGCATATTATCATTTATAAAACAGAGATTAATAATTCAGTTTCTTGTCCTCATTTGAGTCTTGACTCATCATCCTCACAGCATGGGCCCTCACAACTGAGCCTCTCTGACTCTTACATTCTCATTGCTACATTGGAAATGGAATAATTTTGTAAGATTTTACTATAAAAAAATCTAACAAAATACAAACTCAGCAATAATGCTGTATATAACTGACACCTTATCAGTGTTGTTGGTATTAATATCATCACATCACTATGTCATTTTCTTATATAAGCCATAGTGATGAGTTTTAACTTGAACTTGATTGAACTGTTTTTGTTCAATAACTCATCAAGCTATAGAAAATGCTAGCCCTGTGGTAAACATCATTCTAGACTGTAGAATGATGTATTTTGTTGTCTCATAGTGAATACAAGGTACAGAGCTTCCTTTACACCCAGAGTATCTCAAGAAAAGGAGAGATAGTTAACAATCCCAAACAATAGTTTTATTTATTAAAAAAAAAACAATTACAGATGCAGAGATCCATGACCAAGCCCCAGGTGGAGCTCCGGGAGTCCAATCGGAGAGAAAAAGGAGGGATTGTACAAGTGAGAATTGTTGAGACCATGATTGGAAAAAGCACAGGGACAAATAAATAGCCAAACTAGTGGAAACACATGAACTATGAACAAATAGCTGAGGAGCCCCCAACTGGATCAGGCCCTCTGGATAAGTGAGACAGTCGATTAGCTTGAACTGTTTGGGAGGCTCCCAGGCAGTGGGACTGGGACCTGTCCTTAGTGCATGAGCTGGCTTTTTGGAGCCTGAGGCCTATGCTGGGACACTTTGCTCAGCCTGGGTGAAGGGAGGAGGGGACTGGACCTGCCTTGACTGAATCTACCAGGCTGAGCTGAATCCCCAGGGGAGTCCTTGCCCTGGAGGAGATGGGAATGGGGGGTAGATTGGGGGGGGGCGGGAAGAGGAAGGCCAGGGGAATCTGTGGCTGATATGTAAAATTAAATTAAATTATAAAATTAAAAATAATAATAAAAAAATAAAATAAAACAATTACATCATTTTGCATATTAATGTAAATGATTATGGAGAAGTATGGAGAAATATGCCAACCATTGTCTGGAATATTTCTCACACTTTCTCTCGTCCTGCCAAACCATGAGGCAGATATCCTCAGAAGTTCTTACAGGCAGCCTGGTCAAATTACCTTCATAGATCCATCTCCATTAGTTACCCTGTGTTAGGTTCTTCTGTCTGTTACGATTTCCTCTTGTTTCTAGAAGTTCTCTGAGTGGCTTCAGAAAGGAATAACCGAGTATCTGGTGAGTGTCATGCTTTCCTCAGAGCATAAAGATATACAAGGCTAGATTATCTCCCTCAGTGGGAACAGCATGTCTCCTCAGTGAAGGGCAATTTTCAGCTAAGTGCATCTTATTTGAGACTCTAAGAATGGCAGTTTAAGCAAATGCAGGGGATAGAAGTGCATATGAAAACTATCCTTTGAGAGCCTGTGGCTAAACACATCAACTGCGGAGGTACGGTTTCCAGGTAATGATAGCCCAACTACCGCTTTCAGCAGAGGCAGCATGGGGGGGGGGGGGGCCCTGGGGTTTGGTTTGCTCTCATTGATTTTCTTTATAGATCAGTTTGATATGAGATGTTTTAAGGTTAATTTTGGATGATTAACTCCTCCATATCGGGATATTTGATTTAGTTCTCTTTCAGACACTTTCTCCCCATTGATTTTCAATATTGTACTTTCTGAGATGGAGGTAAATAGCTTCAGCAAGGACTCGAGAGCAGAGTTCTCCTTGGCTGCCCTGTGTCCCACTCAAGCAGCCTTCATGAACAGAGACAACAATGTATAGCTAGCCATGGGAAAGCCCTGCCTTCTGCCATTCTGGAGAGGTTGGCAGTGGCTACTATAGCAGATCTGGGTGGTGAAGAGCAAGAATAAGAACTTCACAGTGTGTGGAATCTGGGTTTGGATGCCAGTCTTGCCAGTCAGTGATTGTTCTTGGCAGGTCATGTGCCCATTATGACTCCTGGTTCTACCTAAGTCAGTATAGAAGTGTGTGCTCCTTTGGGCCCAGCATCCAGTGTCTCTTCTTCTGGTACTAGAACTATGATTTTCTTCTGAGCAGCATGCACTCACTGTTCCTCACGCATTTCTCTTTATACACTCCAGACCCCCTCATCTCACTCTTCCTCTCACTGGCTCTTACTCAGGACCAAGGGTCTTCCTTCTTCAGCAAGCTTCTCTTTCCTACTGGATCATAAACTTCACGATGGACAGACAGCATCTATCTAGGCCAACATTGCTGTACACAGTGCCTGAAACACTGCAGACTCACTCTGGACATTTTTGAAAGACCAATGATGATCAGTGAACAATTCTAGGTTGTCAGAAGATGGCATGAGCAGCCGGGCGTTGGTGGCGCACGCCTTTAATCCCAGCACTCGGGAGGCAGAGCCAGGCGGATCTCTGTGAGTTCGAGGCCAGCCTGGGCTACCAAGTGAGCTCCGGGAAAGGCGCAAAGCTACACAGAGAGACCCTGTCTCGAAAAACCAAAAAAAAAAAAAAAAAAAAAAAGATGGCATGAGCATAGAGATAATTGAATTCTAGTACCGTGGCACAGGATGCTGATGGTAGATTAGCCTGACTTCTCGTCTCCCATCAGACTTCTTGTTTCATCTGACAGTCCCTGCTGGGTACCATTTGTCTTAGAATGCTCCCGGTGCTTGGCTGAGGCTCTTGCTCTACATCCTCCCTGCCTTCCCACCCTGCCAAGCCAGGATGAATGAATTGGAAACCTCAAGTACTCTTTCAACCTCTAGAGCTTCAGGTAGTCAAGCAATTGCCATAGCTTCCACTAACTGATCAGTATGTGTAGCTACTCTAAAATGTTTCTTCTTACCATGATCTTTGCACAACCCCATGTTAGGATGCATATTATCATCATCCTTATTTTATAGATCATGACTTCAAGGAGGTAAATAACCTGCCAGACTGTGTCTGTTTGGCAGGTACTGCAGGTGTAGTCCCACACGTTGACTTCTATTTTATACTATGTCATGGTCAAGGTTGGATGTCAGCTCATCACTCCTCACCAGCCAGTCTCTGGCCTTGATCCTCAAAGCTTTAAAAGAGCCCATGATCCATACTGGATCCCTCAAACACTCTTTGAGGATCTATTTTTCACTTGCTCAGTTCTGCTAGATACTTGATAATGTCTCTCCGTGGTCTTACTTTGCCCTGTAGCTCATAGTAGGGGAATCACTACAACTAGTGTCTGATTTTATCTGGAACTACAGCCCTGATGGCCATGGCATTCTCCTTCTGAGTCTTCCTTATCTGACTTGGATATCCAAAGTCACCTGCTTTATACTCATCTCCAACCCACACCTTAGAATTAGGAGTATTATGCTTACACTGCTGTAGCATGAATCTTAAAGAGTTTTATTAATGAAACCAAACCCAAGGCCAGTTATTGGGGTGAATGCTGGAAGATCAGAGAAGCAGAACAATCCACAGCTTCCTCACCTTGCCAATTCCTCAGCTGATCCTGTTTCCTCAGACTGGAAGCTTCTGAGTCCTCATCCAACTGGATCTCAGCTGAGTGCTGCTCAAAGCCTAAAAGCTTAACCCGCCTAGTTCCTGGTCCTCACGCCTTATATACCTTTTTGCTTTCTGCCAACACTTCCTGTGATTAAAGGCTCACTTTCTGGGATTAAAGGTGTGAGTCACCATGCCTGGCTGTTTCCAGTGTGGCTTTAAACTCACAGAGATCTGGATGGATCTCTGCCTCCCAAGTAATAGGATTAAAGGCGTGTGTGCCACCATTTTCTGCCCTCTATATCTAGTGGCTGTTCTGTTCTCTGACTCTAGATAAGTTTATTAAGGTGCACAATATTTTGAGGAACACAATATCACCACACACTGCTCCTTGCCTCCTCCAGAAGCTGTGTGTTATTGTGCTCTTCCTCACTGGAGGCTATACTAGGAGCCACAGCCTCTGGATCTTATGCTGAAAAGATGTTTAGCATTTGCCTTGCATGAGCAATGGGCTTTCCATGTGTGAGCTCTTTTCACACGATTCCTTTCCAAAACTCGTGAGGTGGAACAGTCATGATTCTGTGTTGAAGGTGAGCATTCTGAAAGTCACAGTTGTAAAACAACTACATGTTTTCTACGATAAAGCTTAGGTTTAGTTGTTTATTTCTGATGCACTGTTTCTTACTTGACTGCATAGATGTCTATATTTCCAGGTGGAGCTTCCTGGCCCTTCAGACTGCAGCCAGCATTCTCTGGCCTATGGTGTCACCAACCCTCCTTGTTCCCTGCCCACACCCTCTCATCTTAAAGGACATGATCAGAGGCCCCTTTATAGCTCTTCTTGACTGAACTTGTGGAGTATTTCTACTTATCTGAAGGGACAGGCCAGAAGTAACAATGACAAAGGTAAAAATGACTGTTTTTAAAGACTCAGAGGCCTGTGTCCTTGCATTTTGTATTGGCCATTGGGTTGTTCTCAAGTGAGTCATTGAGACCTTATGGGAGACTGAATTTGAGACGACACATAATCCCTTTTTCTCAGTGTTTCTTGCCCATAAACAATGGTCAGACAACAACCCACTCCCTACCACTCAGCATATCCATTACATAGAAAAAGTGTTTTGAAGTTTGTATAACTTTTCCTCCATGCCTTGATCTAGCAGAGTTGAGGAGGTCCATGAAAGAAGCACAAATCAGAAAATTACAAAGTAACTAGTCAATAGTCAGACCTGAGTTCATATAGGCTCCCCATTCCTTCACTGCAAATGCTCGGACAAGTCCACCTATTATCTAGATGTGTAGTTGATGGTAGTAGTGGTGGTAACAGAGATGGTGGTGGTGATTGGTGGTGGTAGTATTAATAATGTTGGTGTTGTGGTAGTGGTTGTATTAGGATGGTGAAGGTCATAAGGATGATAGTAGGGTGGTAGTGGTGGTGATGATGTGATGGAGATAATGATGGGGTAATGGGCAATGGTGGTTATGATATAAGTAATAGGAATGATCTTGATGATGGTAGGAGCAATAGTAATTTTGGTGATAGTCGTGACAGTGGTGGCAGTCGTGATCATAATGGTGATGATATTGCTGATAAAGATGGCTGCTGTTGCTGTGGTGGTGGTGGTTGGTAGTGATGGTAGGTCACAGTGGTGATGCCGATAGTGGTTGTAGCATTGGCATTGATGATGGTGATAGTAATGGTGGTGACAATGGTGATAGGGGTTGTGGTTTCGTTGGTTGTTGGTGATAGTGGTGGCACTAGTGATAGAGTTGGCAATGGTGGGTGGTGATGATGCTGGGATGATGTTGGTGGTGGCATTGGTGGTGGCGATAATGTTAGTGGTGACCATGGTGGTCATAAGTGGTGGTGGTGGTGGTGGTGGTGGTGGTGGTGGTGGTGGTGGTGGTGGTGGCATTGGTGATGGTGAAGGTAGTGGTGGTTAATGGTGGTGATGGTAGTGGTGGTGGTGGTGGTAATGGTGGTGGTAGATGATAATGGTGGTAGTGATGGTGGTAGCTGTAACAATGGTGATGGTGGTATTGGTGGTGATGGTGATGCTTGCTTTGATGATGATGCTGATAGTGTCATAAGGGTGATGACAGTGGGTGAACACAGAAGGAATGACAGGGCCCTCTAGAAATAGTGTGGAGGAGATACATCTCTGTGAGTCAGGAGTGGAAGAAGGATGTTTTGTGAGAATTTCTCAGGAGAAATGATTCCTGGAAAATGAAGAGAAAAAAAAAAAAAGGTTGAGACGTGGAGTTAAATTGAGATCTTTTTCAATAGTCTGAAGTGCCATCCCTAGGTCATGAAGCAAGTTGGGGGTACCTTGTGGTTGGACAATGTTTTCTCTCACTGAAGTTGGTATCAGACCTTAAAGCCAGGCAGGGAAAATTGGTTTTGTTTACATGTTAGTATATGTTGAGTAGTGAATATCATGTAGAAAATAAAATTTAATTGCACAGTCCACTTTCACTTTTTTACAACATGGTTGACAAGTTTGGGCAACAAATGTATTCTGTCTTCATTAAAATGATGTGACTCTTGCTCACATTATCAGGTTTCTATTTCTGGTTCTTGAAATCATTCCAACACATTCCTTACCTTTTCCTGCAATTATTTCTGCTATCTGAACTTCAAAAGTCTTCCTCTCTTCCCAAAGCCAAGATGTCCTACTTCTCAATGTCTTCTTCTGACTTCTGTCTGAATGGACTCTGTTCTCAACACTGACCTGGCATATTCCCTGTTGTGTGTATGCGGGGGGGGGGGGGGGGGGGGGGTGGCTTATCAAGCCTGTGCTCTCATTGTCACTCTGGGGTGGGTGTGGATGTCCTAAGGTGCTGTTCCTTCCTGCTGTGCTGCTCTGTGTGGCACCTTTGCCACATGGAACCCTGTAACGAGGAGACACCTTTGTTTAAAGCCCTCAAAAGACCGATTCAGATGTGTGAACCTGTTAAGACTGAGTTCCAAAGCCCACAAAAGCTGGTGCCTTACTGCTTCTGACCTTACAAATCACACTGCCAACTCCACCCAGCCCCCTGCATTAGTGATTATTTGTGCTGAACCAGGAGTGCCGGTGTGGGCCAACCCAAAACTTGTGAAATTGAGGTCACTTGGCTCCTAATCAGAGTTCAGACACCAGCTGGGAGCTGTAAAAATTTCCTTCCCAGAGCATCAACTTGGAGGAGGCCCAGAGTACATCGAAGACAGAAGTGAAGTCTGACACCCACACAGGTCCTGAGATGGGATGAAAATGGCTGGCATCCCAGCGAGGAGAGTCAGAGGTCTGGTTGTAGAAAGCAGCAGGGACTGGAGCTGGCAAATATCTCACAGTCCAAGGTCACAGCTCACATCGCTATGAGTGTTTCCTTCATGGAAATCTTTTGCACAGTAATCAAGGTCTAGAGAACATACTGAGTTTCATTTGTACTCATTCCCTCATAATGTGGTCAGCAAAACTCTAGAAGGCCTTTTCCATCTTCCAACACTGCTTGCTGTGTTTTGTTGGTGCATCACAGAGAAGGGGAGCAGACTGCACTCAGATCTTAAACTCACTTGTCTGCATCACACACTCACCCCTTGGGGCACTAGCACACCCCATTTTCAGAGCCTGTGGTTTTGGCCCACCCTTTTTGCCATCACCAAGATTTTTCACCTGCCTTCAGTGCCCTGACTTTTTGCCTAGCCTTTGCTTGTGGCTTTTTTGCCCCTTATCCTTTGCCTTGGTTTATCACCTGAATTGTTGGACTGACATTTTTTTATTTTTTCGAGGCAGAGTTTCTCTGTGTAGCTTTGCACCTTTCCTGGAACTCACCCTGTAGCCCAGGCTGGCCTCAAACTCACAGAGATCCGCCTGGCTCAGCCTCCCGAATGCTCGGATTAAAGGCATGAGCCACCACCGCCTGGCTTGGACTGACATTTTAACCTAGCCTTTTTTTTTTTTTTTCCAGGAATTTCTTTGCTGACGTTGAACTTCTCTTCTGGCCCTGGGAATGGGTGCACATCTAAGACTTGGGTCTGTGAGATTTATTCCACAGTCACTGGTGAAATGAAACATCATGAAGGGCTCTCTCTCTCTCTCTCTCTCTCTCTCTCTCTCTCTCTCTCTCTCTCTCTCTCTCTGTAATTCCTGCTTTAGGGAGAATCTTTACCTCACCTCAATAATTCACATGGGAATTAAGACAATAGGTAAAGAAGCATGTTCAGCAATTTAAAAGACACTTATTGATTAAGAAGTTTCCAATTCAACTCAGACACTACTCTTTGATGGACCCAATATTTGAGAGGTGATGGCAAGGTGAGCAAGACCCAAGCCCATGGTACACATGCAGGATAATGTCACAATGACTCATTGTTTTTTTCAATGAATATATGTTAACAAGCAGAATTTTAAAATGAAAATATTAGATTTTGAAACCTTTTTAGCTTTGGATTTTTAGAGTATGAATGTTCACCCTGTATTTTGCCTATGGCAGAAGCTTTTTTTTTTTTTTTTTTTTTTTTGATGGCTAGAAGGTTTTACTGTGTCCTCTCTAAAAGCATACAGTTCTGGTCTTGTATTTAAAGGAAGGCTGTCTCTGGGATATGGGAAGGCTCTTCTCCTTCTTCCCAGTGACTTTGTAAACTTTTGGT
This sequence comes from Peromyscus melanophrys, assembly GCA_902168415.1. Taxonomy (NCBI): domain Eukaryota; kingdom Metazoa; phylum Chordata; class Mammalia; order Rodentia; family Cricetidae; genus Peromyscus; species Peromyscus melanophrys. The sequence continues at coordinate 18,659 of CABHPR010140254.1, read as the reverse complement.
TTACATCTTAGGAAGTCTATGAGTGAGTACCATGCTTGTCTCCAGGTAGCAGAAGACTACTAACTGATACTGGGCTGTAGTGGCTTCATCAGGCACATCATCTGTCTCTACCCTCAAGTCTTGGTGGTTCTGCAGACCTCAGACCCTAGAGGGTTCTAGTGAGAGGCCTCTGCAGGTCCTCTCACCTCATCCAGGCCATAGACTCCTCTTGTATCTTGATAGCACCTGAGGATTCTCTACTGGGTCCCACCCACAAGGACACCCCTGGCCTCAGCAGCTTTATTCTATAACTCCTTTCTTCTATTCTTAGCTCTAAACCCAGAACCATGTGGTCAAATCTGCCAAGTTCTGCTGCTTGTTGAGGCTTGAACATGATCCCCTTCTTCAGTTATATCTTTACCAGCTTTCTGTCTTTCACTGTCAAAGCTTGGCTGTCCTGAAACTTGCTCTGTAGACCAGGCTGGCCTCAAACTCCAAGATCTGCCAGCCTCTATCTTCCCAGTGCCCTACCATACCCAGCTCTAAGCTTTTCTTTAGTTCCTTTTCACAAGTTGGAAACCTAGCTGGATAGGATTTTGACCTGAGATCACCACTCCCTTTATTCCATTTCTTAATCCATTTCCTCTTGAACATAGGTTTTAGCCCTATTCCACTTCCTGGTGCTCTTTTTCTCCTGAAATTTTTCATTTTCTAATTTACCCTGCTCAGCTTGCTTGTTTTCATTACAAATTTTCATTAGAGTTACCACTAAAAACCACATGACAGAGTCTATACTAGGCTCTTTTCAGATTTCCTCTGCCAATGGAATTAATCCAAAATTCTTCACTTTAGCCTCAGGCAGACTCTTCAGACAAATGCAAAAGGCAGCCATTTTCTTCACCAAAATATCTTGAGTACAATCTCTAGGCAACATACTAAAATTCTCCTCTGAAACCTCTTGAGTGAGCCCCCTCACAGTTCCCATAACTCTTAGCACCACTGTCTTCCATGCTCCTACTAGTATGGCCCAGCAAGCAGTTCCTAAAGCATTCCACTGCTTTCCAAACCCAAAGTCCAAATTCCTTCAAACAAATACATAGTCAGGCCTATTACAGCAATACCCCATCACTGGTACCAACTTCTGTCTTAGTTACGATTTTCGTTGCTGTGAAAAGACACCATGACCATGGCAAGTCTTATAAAGGAAAAATATTTCATTGGGGTGGCTTACTTACAGTTTCATGTGTTCAGTATACTGCTATCATGGTGGGAGCATGGTAGTGTACAGGCAGACAGCAGCTGAGAGTCCTACGTCTTGCAGGCAACAGGAAGTCAACTGACTCACTGACCATGGCCAATAATAACAACTTGCAACCAACACCCCTTAAATGAAGACAAACATCCATAACCCACCAAATGACCAAAACCCACCCACCCCACCTCTTGGGAATGTGGGTTTCATGTTCTTAAAACATGGGCTGATGGCGTCTTTAGGACACCCTGAGAAAACTGGAATAATGATCAAGTCTTGGGAGATCTAGCTGTATCATTTGTTGTCTAGTCTCTGTGTGATGGAAAAATGCAGAGCTTATCTGAAGTCCTGCTTGGAGTAGTCTAAGAGGCTGGTTCATCTCAACTAATCACTTTAAAGTTGTTCTGGATGCAGATTTTTGGGGAAACTGCAACAGGGGCATTTTGAGAGGCTGGATCACCTAGGCTACCCGTTTTCTTTCTTTCTTTCTTTCTTTCTTTCTTTCTTTTTTTTTTTTTTTGGTTTTTTCGAGACAGGGTTTCTCTGTGTAGCTTTGCGCCTTTCCTGGAGCTCACTTGGTAGCCCAGGCTGGCCC
>CABHPR010140254.1:5584-16733 GCA_902168415.1 Peromyscus melanophrys | reverse complement strand
CCAAGTGCTGGGATTAAAGGCATGCGCCACCAACGCCCGGCGGCTACCCGTTTTCATTGGTGTCTGGTCCTTTTGTTCTGAAAACACATAAACTTACAAAGGTGACATACATATCCGCATTAACACAAGTATGGAATGTGCAGTGTGCACAAATCAGCTAAAGATGACTCGCTGTTCTATTATTGAGCAGGTAAAAGACATCTGTCAACTTTATAAGCCTGCTTGGACTGCATAACCAAAGTGTGATATAAATCTCCATCCATGCCATACAAAAGGATGGCACATAATAATGAATCATGAGGACTCTGTAGCCAAAAGATTTATCATGTCTCATCCAGTCTCAGGGCTGTTCCCATGTTTACGGGTCAGCATATATGTCACCTGTCCTGTAGTTTTTCTTGGTTTCTTCCTTCATGTCTGTAGCCAAGATTTTTAGGAGGTCTCCCTGATCAAATCTGATCCTGATTAACTTTGAAGGAATCCATAGCTTTTCATTTCCTGTGGAAAAAAGCATAACCTCTGCTCCAACACAACACATTTCCTGACTTTCATTCTAAAGGTAAGACATTCTTAAAATATATAGGCTGATTTAATTCAGTAGTTTCCCCTGCAATTCAATATCGCTTACCAGGAGCCTTTTTTTGTTCATTAGCATCTAAAAAATTCAAAGTCAACAAAGCACCATATAGGATCCAGATGCCCTGTGTATTTCCCATCCTTATATGGCTTATTCTTTTTATATTAATTTTCCTGTTTTTATTTACCACCTAAGCACATTTTCAAGCATACAGTACCTATTCAGAGGTTTTCTCAGTCTGGACGTAGCGCTCTCTCTCTCTCTCTCTCTCTCTCTCTCTCTCTCTGTGTGTGTGTGTGTGTGTGTGTGTGTGTGTAACATTTCTCTGACTGCATGAGCCAAGCCTTAAACAGCTACACCACTGCTGCTATGTGGCTGCACTTAGCACATGGTAGTGTCAGCTTACTCTGCCCCATTTGGGTCCATAAGAGCTGAGCCTCACATCCATGGGTACCAGCCAGGAGCCACATTTACACGCCCCAGCCCTGGGAAGCTTTTGGGTCTTCACTGTGACAGACATTTCTAACTAGTCTTCCTTTCTGTCTAGTAGAGTGCCATTGAAGTGCTCAGCTGTAAATCAAGACCTCTTAGACTAGCTGCACCTCTGTATGCTGCAAGCAATGGGCTCTGTGTATATGCTAAACATTGTACACCAGTTGTAGCAGGTCTTTCTTGTTGGACTTTCTTTGCACCACTGGCCCCCAAATAATGACATGGAGACTTCTTATTAATTATGAATGCTTGGCCTTAGCTTTGACTTGTTCCCAACTAACTCTTATAACTTAAACTTGTTTCTATTAAACTATGTTCTGCCACATGGCTCTTTACCTCTCCTCCATACTGTACATCTGACTTGCTCCTCATCTCTCTGGTAAAATCCATCATGCCAGATTCTAACTCAGAGTTCTTATTTCTGCCTGGAAGTCTCACCAGTCCTCTCCTGCCTAACTATTGGCCATCCAGCTCTTTATTTAATCAATTGGGTGTCTTAGGCAAACAAGGAAAAGCAGAGGTACATCTTTACACAGTTTGCTCAAATACCCTACAACAAGTCTCCTTGGGAAGCATCTAGAGAGTGTGAAGCCCAGAACTTCCTGCTCACAAGAGTACTATATTGAGGTGAAAATAACCTGTTAGGACCCTGGCAGGCATGGGTAGACAAGGCAATGGAGGAAACAGATGAGCTAGTTAAGGTTATAGTCTGTGCCTTCTGATCCTGAAAGATAGCAAAGAGGAATTTAATTCCCCAGGTAGATAAATATTGACTTTATTGTTTGCTGTGCCTTATAATTCCTTCTAGGCCCCCTTTTCTCTCCAGGCTTCAAGTCACAGCCTCCAGGCTCAGAACTATAATGGACAGGTAAATCTTGCCACAGCCAGAGGTGCACTCCATTTAAGGGGCTTACAGAGGCAGATGTTATGGTCAGATCTAGAAAGTGTTACCTTTTACCTATAGTAATGAGTTTTTCCTACTTAGAAAACAACCTTAAAGTCTCAACAGTTTCCAGCCATGCTAGCCAACTATACATCTCCTGTGACCAGGACTGAGTATAGCCAGGTAGCTGTACTAGTCTGTGACGGAGCAAGACAGTACAGAGATTCCTCCATCTTGTATTCCTGCTGAGGCCATTTTAGGTTTAATTAGAGTTTGATCTCCTTGGTGGAGAATCCAGTGGAAAATTACCCAACTCTATTCTAGGAACCAAAGGTCAAAATATCCCAGCTAACTTATCTCAGCTTCTGTTATGTTGCTTGCTTGCACAAAACCTCCCCTTGTAGTGGCTGAGCATGATACTAAGATGTGCTTTTGCCTTACCATAAACACCTGGTGCTACTTTAAGTGTCTAAGTGTAGTCCCAACTTGCTGGAATAAAGACATGCAGTTGGCTATAAAATTTGTCTGAGTGGTCATCTCTGGTGGTCTTTCTATTGACAGTCAACTGTACAATTCTGGTACCCAAGCCTGGGTGCAGCCAGTGAGATGGCTCTAGTTAGAGCCTGTGTTTAGTTAGGTCCAATTGCCTCATCCTCCTTGTTCCCAAACCACAGGTCACATTTGCAGTGTGAATCTCAACAGTGCAGAGGTATCCGAAGATGTCTCCTTTGTAAGGAAGTCTGTCACATTGCCAAGCTGTAGACTCAGTGGGGTGAAAAACTACTACTGCTTCCATAAAACTTCATAAATCTAACCTAATACATAATCTTTTTATTCCAGGCCATTTACTTAGAATTTACCCTATTTTCTACCCTTCTTTCTACCTTAGTTTCATTCTCTAAAAAGAAGAAGAAGAAGAAGAAGAAGAAGAAGAAGAAGAAGAAGAAGAAGAAGAAGAAGAAGAAGAAGAAGAGAAGAAGAAGAAGAGAAGAAGAAGAAGAAAAGAAAAAGTATTGCTCCTGTTCCCAAAAGTTTCTGTGAAAATTAAAAGAGGAAAAAAAATACAAAAGGTTCTGTTCCTTGCCCTGTGCAGTGTTTCCTTCTATGTGTTTTCCTATTCTATTTATATTTAACAAATTGGTGTGAGTGTAATGTCAAACCAACTATTGAGAACTTGCAAGTGGGGAGATTGGAATAACAATCTGTCCTTCAGTGAGGGATGAGGGCTAAGTGCCAAACACTGTCCCTGGAATGCAGACACTGGTTTAGGTGTTCCTCTGAGGCTAGCCAGCAGGAAAAAGGGTAGGGTGTTATGTTATTGAGCTAAAATTACTTTGGAGACAGAAATCACACAGCCCATTATCTGTTCTGCAAGGGCAGAGGTTTCTCATCTGTGGCAGAGGATGTCATCAATGGAGCCCAGGCTCAAGGTGGCTTGTTGTGGAGGCTGTGTGGGACACTGATGCTGAAGCTTATCCTGCTTAAGTCTTGAAGGAAGGCACCATTGGAGGGAAACCCAAGGAATGGCTGGATTATGGAGATGACCCACAGTGCTGTGTGTTGAGTTGCAGAAATTTCAGACTTCCTGTTTTGTTGTCAGCACATAGTGATGGTAAATTCAAGAATTCTGGTTTTGGAAAGTTGCCTGAAACTTTTAGTTTGAAGTCCTAAGGGTCATGACCCAAGTCATTAGCAATCAGAACTACCAGCCAGAGCGGGACACTCAGTTACATTTGAACTGCAGATAGATAAGGAAATACTTTAGTTTTTCTTTAGGAATTGGCAATCTGATACTCATTCAAATTTGACTGGTGCTTCCACTTTACTATTGGTGAACTTAGTGGTCTTAAGGACAGAACATCCATGCAAATTTGGGCACGGGAAGAGAAGAAGCGCAAACATTTGGGCAGACACTAAACTGGCTTGTGGGGCTTGAGTGAGGTACAACAGGGACCTCTAATGTGGTCCAGGGAGGGAACAGTGAAGAGACAGATCTGAGAAGACAGGTGTCGAGGAAAAGTACAGGGAGGGTGTATGGCCTACAGGGAAGCAATGTGATTGGGCAGGAAAATATCACACAAACACCTATGGAAACATGGAATAATCATGATGGGGTGGATGAGGTGAAGATGTAGATAAACAAGGACTATCTCTGAATGTTCTAATAAAATCAATGTGTAGACTTTATTTATTTATTTTTTAAAGCAGATTTTGAGGTTCACTCAGATAAAGTATTAGCAAACAATATGCAAAAACGAATTTCTCAAGTGTTATGGCTTTGATAAGAATAATATAGTAAAACCTAATACATTTTTAAGTATCAACAGGTAGCAGAGTTAAAGCATGCTACTGAGTTTTGTTTTCTAAGTCATGAACAGAAGCAGGACAAATACACATAAGCAGACCTACAGTGCAAGCATCAGCTTGCTCTTCATTATCCACATATGAAATATCTTCCTTGAAGAAGAAGGGCAGGTGTATACAAGCATTCATTTTCCAAGGGCATCGACTTTAAAAAACACAGTCAAGTCCATTTACAGATTTGATTTCATTGATGTTCACTGTGTCCTTCATAGACAGTATAATGTCTTCTTTAAATACAGGAAAACTAGCTACAGAAAAGATAACAACAGCGACCTCAACCAATGCATTGAACTCTGTGACACAGTGGGCACACTGTGGAGATAAAGGCATTTATTTTGTTCTTTCTAATACAGTAGACGACATTACCCAGGTTTTACACTTGAGAATTATGGGGTACAGGGGCTCATGTACTTACCTGTAGTGTGTGTATCAAAACTCAAAAGCCCCAGGATAGTGGAAGGTTCACTCCAAATGACACCACAGCTCCCTTAGGGAAGGTGACTACAGGGATTCCAGGGGAAAGTGGGCCTCTATGGGAGTTTGTGGCAATCTTCCTGGCTTCTTAGGAAGCTGGTACATATCCAGTAATCAGGGAGGCTGGGGATCCCATGAGGGCCTGGGTGATAGATGGACCCCTCTAGCACTTTATGATCTTACATATTCTTAAAACCCATTTACAACAAGTGAAGTCATCCCTAAATGTCTCCTCTTCACATCCTAGGAGACCAGACTTCCCAATCATTATGGTCCCTTGGGCTTCTTCTCAGGCCTGCTGTGTGAAAGAAGATTGGATCCACTCACAGGACAAGGCTGTAAATTAGAGTTTGACTTATCTGAGCTCCCTGTAGCCTGTAATGGAATTGACTAATTACACCCCACATGAGATGCTGAGATGGTTGCTCACTGTTTGTTGCCTCGATGGGATTCCTAACAGCAGAGGCTCCATAACTCTCAGAGCCCAAACTCCTCAATGCAATAGAGAAAGTGAAGATTATCTTGGGGGAAAATCTTGGTGAAAGCTTAATTTGATTCAATTCGCCTTGTATTTGTAAAACCAGATCACAGCTCAGGACAAGAAGAGACAATGACATCCCAAAGACAGTATCTGTGCCTCCCAGTCCAATTAAATCTCTTCCCATTCCTGTCAACTGAAAGACTGCTTCTGCCTTATCTTCCCAATCAGGGTGTCTGTGCCACTGTACGCCCAGGCATGTGTATGAGTTTGGCCAGTGGTTCTAATGTGTTTTACATTAATACCTGCATATTACTAACTAGTACACAAATATGGAAGGCAAAAGGCAAAGTTGGTCTAAGACTTCTAAGAGACTATGGTCAAGATCACCAGTTCAGTGGGTTTTTGTAAACTTGATCCTGAACCAAAGTAGAGTGGGTAGTAGGACTACGTGGGGAGAAGTGCTTTCAGCATCACTGTTGAGGGCTCCATAGTTGAAGCAGATGTCTAATGGACAGACCACTGTTTCCTAGCTCAGTGTTCAGTTTTTTCTTCCACGTACTTGGGAGAATCAGTTTACACACTGCTAGTGCTTCACTTTTTTTTTTATTAGGACCATGAGGATCATAACCTTTCATTCTTTGTAGGGCTGTTCATTTCCCCCACAATCTGGAGCACTGAGTTGACTCACAACTCTCTTCTAGTCTGTGAGGATCTAGCAAAGGACAAGTCAGAGGAGCCTCCATCTTTTTGGTCAGGAGCTTATCTTCTGTTATGTAAGACAGATGCCCAAAATCCAGAGATAAAGCAGAATGAGTTGCTCTCCACCATTAATCACAGAGAAAACAAACAAAAGAACAAGATGGCAGGATGGTCGTGACTCAGCTGCTTTTTACCTCCTTAAGGTTGGGTCCATCAGGGAACACGTCTCTGAGGAGTTGACACCTAGATGCTGACTCTTAGAATTTGACATTTAGATGGTGAGGTGATAGCTTGCTGAAGAGCTAGGTAAGAGGCTATTACAAATATCCCAAAGACAGAAGAATTATTATACTTGAGGATTAAGTGAGATTACGTGTCTATTTTAAATAGTGTTCAGTTCCTTTACAAGGTAAGCGAACAGTATGATGCAGTTACTAATTATTTTAGTTAGCTTTCCATTGTGACAAGATACTTGAGTCAAATAACTCAGAAGGAGGAAATATTTATCAGGGATCGTAGTTTTAGAGGTTTCAATGTGTGGTTACTTTGCTCCATACTATTCGGCTCAGGATGAGGCAGCACCTTTTATGGCTTGTGGTGAAAGAGGCTACACAGCATGGCAACCTGGAATCAAAGAAAGAAAAGCAGGGGATCCCGGTATCCCCCCCACAGGGCATGTCCCAATGACCTACCTTCCTCCCAATGACGCTTTACCTTCTAAAGGTTCCTCCATATCCTCAAAGTGCCATCAGTTGGGACTAAGCCTTTACCCCATGGCCTTCTGAGGATTTTAAGATCCATCCCACAGTGGTGATTATGAGGAGGAGAAGGAGGTAGAGGAGAGTGAAGAGAAGGTAGTCATGGGAACAAGATGCGGCTTCTTTGGGAAGAAACCAGCAGGAATCAGATGCAGCTATTCAGAACAGAGTCCAGAGGAGAAATGTTTCTAATTTTGATGTGTTAGCTAGTAAGGCTTTCACATGGGATAAAACATCCCAAGGTTATCAGAGTTTAATCCCTGCATCATGGGACTGGGGCGCAGCCATCCCCTGAAGCCCCTCCCACATGTTGGGTTCTAACTGGTCCTGATGGAGTGGAAGCTGCATGTTGGGCTGGTGTTTCCAGTAGGTGAGCAGAGGTTGACAGCGGGAGAACACACTGTATTCAATTTTTCCATCTAATCCAAAGCCCAGGGAACTTTCATTCCACAGACTTTAGAAGCTGCGGCAGCCCTGTGGCAGCTGAGAGAAGCTGGAGTTGAGTTTCTAAACATGTAGGTGCCCACAGAGAAGCTGGCAGGGAGGTCCTGTGGCTGAGCCTGCCCTCATCCAGGAGCCTTGTGGGAAGTCCTCTGGTGTCATATCTCATTGCTGTCCCTAGAAGATTCCTGCAGTGTGTCTCTTCCCACCATCTCCTTCTAGGGGGACTCAGGCTTCTGTGGTGCTGGCTCCATGCCCCCAACACTGGGACATTTATATTTGATGGTGTTGGATGAATTATGCACACACCCTACTGAACACAGATTTAATGAGGGGATTTCATTTCTGTTCCTTGCTTTGCTTTTAATGGATTTCAGGCTTTGAATTAAGCAGTGGCTCAGCAACTTGTGCCTGCAGGGGAGGCACGGAGAGAAACTATCCTTTGAATACGGACATGGCTGCTTTGGCAACCAGCTTGCGATAAATGTGTCCTGTCTTGGTCTTGTTTCTTAGTCTCAGGTGAGTTTGGTAATAAAAATCAACCCTCCATTAGGATCAGAGAACAAAGACCACACTACACCAGTTGAAGAGGTAAACTTCAACTCCAAGGAGCAAGAACCAAGAGCCAGGTCCAGGTCTTGACTGAGATCATACATATAGTTCTGGAGGGAAATTATACAGCTCCCAAGAGAGGTATCATGATCTTGGGGATATTAAAGTTCACTGCCCTCTGATTCTGTTGATGGCTTGGTTTCTTTATTAGAAAATCACTTCCATATGCCAAAGTGATGAGCCAGGAAAATCTTTACTCTGTTCTCCATTCCTAAGAGCAGGTTTGTCTACCAGAAGTTTCTTCTCTCTTGGCTATAATTGTTCGTGTGTGAATCAATGACTCAAAGACAGAAGCAGGCCTGGGATGTTTCCCAGAAATTGTGCAAGGACAGTACACAATGCTTTGCTTTCTGTGGTAGCTAAATGGCAAAATATGCATCTTAGGAGACATTGTTAGTAGCCAATGGTGAGGGCTAAGAACACAACTGTTTGGCAGAGAAAAGAGCATCTCAGAGGCAGCAGTGAATGTGCATGGCAGTATCTAGGCCCCTTGATCTAGCTGTACCTGAAGCCTGTATGAAGAGAGACAAATCCAAAATTTTGATAAAACTTATTTTTGAGGCTGAGATGTTTTATTTCTTAAATACAAGAAGTACAATGGCATTCAGCAACAATGGAGAGAGATAAGTGAATGAAACTATTTTTAATTGTCATTATTTCCTTAAAGGCAGCAGGGACCGGGCATTGACATATGAAACCAGAGAAGAAACAAAAACAACCAGAAAACAAAGTGTAAAGAGATTCCTGGAGACAAGGGCCAGTCCACAGCAGTGAATGAAGAAGTGCTTTCACGAGAAGCAAAGGGAGTGATGTTGATTGTATTGTTTATAGACACAGGGCTGCACTGGCCATAGCTCAGGGGTTGGGGAGAGACACCGAGCTGGACTGGCTGTACATCAGTAGACGCAGAACTGATCTGGCCACAGCTTGGGTGGACACAGTGTTCCTCTGGTCATGGCCTGGTGGACACAGGTCTGTGTTGGCTGGGGCCCGGGTACACTATTTTCCCCAGAGCTGTTGCCTCTAATTAGAACTAGAGCAGAACACTTGCCATGAAATTAATCTATCTAAAAACAATTTTAGTGGGATAAAAAGAGAAAGATACTCAAAAGAGAAAGATATTCTAAGTGTCCTGTCCAGAAAGTTGTTTCAAACAATGATGAAGTTTAGAGTTAGCTGCTGAAGTAATCTCTCCAGAAAAAAATACAGCAAGTTTATTAGAATTTGATTAAAATGACAAAATTCGTTCTTTTATGCTAATACTTATGTCAGGAAAGAGTAACTCCTACAGCTTTGCAGAACAGCCCTGTGTTTGAAGAGACAGAAGAAAAAGAAAGCCAAAAGTTTAACATTGTGTTTTATGCATACACAAGAGACAGGCAAGTAGCCAACAGATCTCCACGACGTGGCTTTGGATGTCAGTTTACAGAGACTCTTCAAAGAATGGCATGTGAGTCAGTGTTCTCCAGAGGAACAGCCTGAGAGAATGAAGGTTTATACTGAAGAGGGCACACGTCCTTGGTTTACATCATATTGGCTGGGTAGTCTGGTGATGGCACACGTCCTTGGCTTACATCATATAGAGAATGAAGGTTTATGCTGAAGAGGGCACACATCCTTGGCTTACATCATATGGGCTGGGTAGTCCAGCGATGGCCATCTGCACATGGAAGAGGCTGAGAATACGACACTAGCTGGATGTCACATCAGGTCACAGGTCTGGAGTATTCCTGGAAAGCCACTGTGTCTTCAGTTAACTTTGGAAGGCACAGGAGATTTCTGATGACAGTGAATGACGGCAGCCATGATGACAGGCTAGGTGCACTTAACTGCAGGAGGTGAAGGCACGTAACACTGCTTTCACACAGACCTCCGTGATGTCAGGGTTGCCACTGGAGGGGGCATCTACTCTGGGGAAGGATGATCTCCCCTCAGTTAGTCCTTCCTGGAGATGCCATCATAGACCTACCCAGAGGGACAACTCTTATTGATGCCGGATCCACTTAAGCTGGCAATCAAGCCGAACCATCCAAAGCACTAAGTTCATAGAGCAGTGAAGAGACAGAGGGAAGGATGAGTGTCTAGCAACTTGGGGGACGGTGAGCACACAGGAGAAAAAGGGCTGCTGATTGGGGCAGCCCGCGGATTCTGCTTCATGAGAACGTCACTCCTACATGGCTGGATTCTTCAAGACCATTCAGTCAGTGTGGGAGCTATATGTTACTCAGCCCTGCACTGTTTCTCCTGTCTGAGAGTGAGCACCCCATGGCTTTCTGGGCCTGAATAGGTTCCAGAAACAGCATCATTCATTTGGCCCACTAGCATTGAATAATCAATCATTTTCATATTTTCACAGCACACACACACACACACACACACACACACACACACACACTGGCATTAAATGATCACATGTGTAAGTGTTACAGCTCTGAAGAGAAAGGTATCCTAGCTGTTGGAAGCCAGGCTATACTTATAACTCTGAAGGCACGGTATCCTGGCTGTCAGAAGTCAGGCTATATCTACAGCTCTGAAGAGAAAGGTATCCTGGCTGTTGGAAGCCAGACAATACTTACAGCTCTGTTCTTGTGGGGCATGGTTTCCCTGGCAGGAGCAGCAGTAATGTAACAATTCTGCTCCTCTCCGAGAGAGCGGTTACAGCTCAGCTCTGCTTCACTCTGCTAAGAGAGTTTCCCCTCAGAGACAAAATTGTTACTTCTCTACTCCGCTCTGCTAAGGGAAAGCCCCTTCAGAAATGTAGCAGTTCTCTACTTCACCCTGCTAAGGGAAAACCCCTGCAGAAATGTAGCAGTTTGCCTCTGCTCCCCTGAAAGTTGTTACTTCTCTGCCTGGCTCCATTCAGGCTAAAGAAGGTCTTCATCCAAAACTCATTCGAGATATTTATTGGGAGCGAGGAATCCAGAAGAGTTGTAGCCTCTGCCAGGGTAAGAAAAGGCAGTTCTCAACTGAACAGGTACAGGGTTATATCGGGCTTCCTAGGGGCACAGTTTTTCCAGGGTGAAGATTTCCAGTGTGGGAATTGGTTGGATTTCAATCCCTGATCTTGAACAGGCTCAGAGATTGGCAGGATTTTTTATTCATGGATTGGTTGGTTTCCTGCTCAGGGATTGGTTGGTGTTTGAGCTGAGTTGGTCAGGGGCAATGTGTTTCTTTAGCTCTGGTTTTCTGGTTTCAGGGCCAGGGTGTGTTTCTTTCACTGGCTCTAGTTTCAGGGCCAAAGTTTGTTTTTTGGCTCTGGTTTCAGGGTCAGGGTGTGTTTCTTTGGCTGACCATTTTACCCTACAATATGCATGTTTGCACAGCACACACACACACACACACACACACACACACACACACACACACAC